>VCNE01003722.1:0-11762 GCA_009869805.1 Oncopodura yosiiana | reverse complement strand
GAGTAAGTTTTTGTTTTGAACTTTCCAATTTCTCTTTCCAAGTCGCCAATGGGTCAAATATATAGTCTCATAATGTTTAGCATGATTATTATTGTCATTGTATTTAGCATGAGGTTGATAAGTGAAGAGTACACCATATATGAGAGTAAATATGGAAAATTTTCACATTGTCAAAAATCTTTCACAATTGCCATTGGCCATTGACCACTCCTTTATTAACATTCCTTGAATATCCGCCGACAATCGATATATATATATTAACAAATAATATATATACTCAAAGAAGTGTAAATATAAGAAATACACAATGGAAACAGGATCCATTTGTCATTTAAGTATTTTAACTATTTTACACAACAACAGAGAGCTTGACATCAAGACACACAAAAAAGTTTCCGCCATTCATATATATTACATTATATACTTTGTTGAGAGAACTACAAAAAAGAAAACCAACAACTGAAACTTATATAATGCTGGTATATTTTTTTCACTATTGGTTGGTGGTATGATATTGATCCTTTTTCTATTGATGATTTACGAGTTACACATAAGTATAACTGTTCTCCCATTATTCCGCATTCAGTATCAAAAAATACGCAATACTACGGGCTATACATTCATTCTCTCTCTCTTCTATACTATAGTATTATATCAGAAAAATAAGCAAAACGTGAGAGAAATCCACAAAAAAACTACTCTTCTGCTTTCGGTAACATTTGAGAGAAACAAGAGCACTGTACAACTTGACCATTATTATTACTACGAGAGATGAAGAGCAATTGATTGAATTCATTGCACAGCATGTTTTTCACAAGAAAATAGTTAGTTGTGATCTCAAATGAAAATTACATTATGATCACATTTGAGAGAGAAAAAACACAAAACTCAATTAAACACCCATGTAAGTTAAATACCTTCCGGCTTTTTATTGAATTATGAATTGATGAGGAAGAAAAGAATGTAACATTGTTATTTGTTTTTTTTGTATCATTGATGAACGTAACTACATGAGCCATTGTTATTTTATCTCGACGGGCAATTAGAAATGATTTAGGAACACAAATAATAAAGCGATAGCAAAAAAGATGCACGACGACTGTTGATTACATTAGATGAATTTCTCCAACTCTCTTCCTGCGTGAGTTCCTTTGTAAATAGTTGAGTGCCGAGTGACCACATACGTCGATGAAGTATATTATGAATTATGGAGAAACATTGATTTCAATCATAATACCGATTTCATATAATATTCCAAGTTATTCTACTTTTCTTTCTATGCTGGAGAATATTTCAAATGACATTACTGTGTATGAAGTGATTCATTGTATATTTCCCTGTTACGTTTTTTTCCTTTAGTAGTACTCTTATCGGCTTTTGTCAATACTAACAAAATGTAAAGAAGAAAGGATTTTCTTTTATCCATGTGTTGGGTCAACACAGTGAGATAGATGTTCAATTCATCCAAATTCACATAGTCGTCATTGCATTCATTGTGCCCAATATATATTTTCCAATGTATATCTATCCAAAAGCTTTCTTTCATTTCTACTCTTGATATGTAATGCTTCTTTTACTTTTCCAGAAATCCTACGCCAGGAATTATCATTAATCGTCCAAATGGATCTGACGTGTATGGAGGCGTTGTAATAGATTACTCTAAAGAGGTAAGAGATGCAAGAAGATAGTTTTTTCTTTAATCTTATTATTCTTTCTATTCTTATGCAAAAAAGCACCTGACTGTCGTTGTGTCGGCATATAGGTGCAAAAGAGAAGACAGGATATAAGCATTTATCGTGAATTATGCAAAAACTCATTTTTGCTCCGAGCATATAATGCATCGCACAATTTGATTTATTAGCATGCCATTATCACCTTTAAGGAAATTAAATGGGGTTATCTCTCTCTCACTTTTCATATTTCTTCTNTTTGATTTATTAGCATGCCATTATCACCTTTAAGGAAATTAAATGGGGTTATCTCTCTCTCACTTTTCATATTTCTTCTCTTCGCTTTTTATCTTTCCCTTTTAGTATTTTATCATCAAAGAGAAAAAAGTAGAGCGTATAGTTTAGACACTTTAGAAAAATGAGCAATTTTTCATAATTGCATATATCAAATGATAATAAATAAATAAAATTGATTCTAAAAATGATGAATTGTCTCAATTGAATTAGTTTAACAAATTGTCAGTGCAGTGTTTCCGTGAGTCATCATTGATTATGCATCTTTGCGTTTTTACTGACAACAAAAACTACTTTATGGTTTTTGAATGGCGTTGAAAGAGTCAACTATAACAAACCTGAAAAAATTGGATGTATCATAATTAATTTCAATTGATGACTAGTTTTACTCAATTGAACTGTGAGTGTATTTTATTTATTTTTTTAGTTAAACTACTAATTTTCAAATGATCAACCGGAACCATGTGAGATTTTTAGAACGGCGTCTAGCTCTGACAAGGTATTTTACAATGAGCAATGATAACGGTATAGAAAGTAATCGTCATAGTTCGACAGTTTCGTTTCAAAGAAACATGCAATAATGAATAATTTCTCATCATTGCATCTTATATTGAATTTATTTCAAATAATCAGTTAGTCAATGTGTTTTAAAACTGGCTATTTTTGTCATACTTTCTAACGTATAAGATTAGATGAACGGAAATCATCAAAGATTTTACGAACGGCGTTGAGAATATTCTTCAAAGGTAAAAAGTTTCTTGAGCAAAATGTTAAAGTTAAAATCACTATGAGATATCATATCTTTATTAGATACTTAATATCAATAAAGTTTCTTTTCATTCTACCTTTGCAAACGTTGCACATATCAATAATATCACAACCCTTTTATCGCTCATTCTTCCAGTCATAAAGTTTAGTTTTCAAACGAACATATTATATATAAAGAGAAGAAAACCTCTTCTTCTTCAATCGTTTTATTCTTTTCTCCCCCAATATGTTTCATGACAGAATAGTTTAGTTCTTTAGTTATTATCAATAAAGCTTCTTTCATTCTACCTTTGCAAACGTTGCACATATCAATAATATCACAACCCTTTTATCGCTCATTCTTCCAGTCATAAAGTTTAGTTTTCAAACGAACATATTACATATAAAGAGAAGAAAACCTCTTCTTCTTCAATCTTTTTATTCTTTTCTCCCCCAATATGTTTCATGACAGAATAGTTTAGTTCTTTAGTTATTTTCTTCATGAAAAATGTTAGCATTTCAAATAAGCATTTCTCTCGTTCGTCCTCCACTCTTTTCCAAGAGAGTTTCTTCTTTCTCTCCCAGTGAGTTCTCTCTCTCTCTTCTCTCTTTTACTCATTTCAGTTCCGTTTTGAGATAAGACTTTCACTTGAGTCACTAGACCATATTTCTACTACTTTACTCATTTATTCCTTCATTCGTCAATCATTTCAACTTTTCCATTAAGCTCAGAATACTATTACTGGAGGCAGAGAGAAAATGATAAAAAAGTTAAAGTTGCTTTAGGTTTGCCAGCATATACACATATAGTCAACGTCAGTGAGATGAATTTGATATAAATTGAATATGAAGTTTATCAGCTTTTTCGTTTCTTTTTTGTTTATATGATACTATTTTCTTTAATGCAATACGGCAAGAGAAATAGAAGAAGAGTAATCAATTATGGGGAGCTTTGAGAATAGAGATTTATATCGACTTACTTTCTTCTTCACCTTTTTATATTACAGGATGTGACACCAGAAAATTTTCTCAAAGTTTTACTTGGAGATGAAGAAGGAATGAAAGATATTGGTAGTGGGAAAGTACTAAAAAGGTAAATAAAATTTAAAGCTTTTACTTCTACTGCTTGTCTTTCTCATGTGTGTCAAAAAGATTAGAATTGAGTAGACACTACTGCTACAGGTGAAAGAACTGTAAAAAAAGATATATAGAACTTGTACAGCTTTCACTCTCGTAAACTTTTTTTTTAGATTCTTTTGACAAACAAGAGTAATGGAATACTTGATTAAATGATACCTCGTGTTTTTTCTTGAACTATTTCAGCAAGAGCAAGGATAACGTTTTCATTAATTTTGCTGACCATGGAGCACCCGGCCTTGTTGCGTTTCCAAATGAAGAATTGTATGCCACTCAACTAGAAACAACATTGAGGAAAATGCACCAGAGAAAAATGTTTGGAAAAGTATGGATTATATTATTAAATTGAATTTTGAATACACATACATACATCAACTTTTTGTAGCAAATATGTAGCTTATTTGATGTGAATATATATATATGTAGAACAAGTCAAGTTTAGCAAACTCAAATACTCAGGGAAAGCATTGAAGGACTATGTATAGTTCTTCTAGTCAAGTTATCTTCAACTTTGCTCACATCTTGAGCAAAACTTTAGATTTTCTTTAGAGATGTGAAGTGAGGAAACTTGTGTGAGCTCTTTACATGCATGTATAACAAATTTTTGCAATATCAAACTATTTCTACTACCACTCCGCTCTACTTGAGAGAATCTACTGCCTCAATTTACATTCAAACTATTCAAACTCTTGTTTTTGCTAGTATAATTCACTCTTATATATCCAAATGTAACTAGCTTCTATATATTGCCTGATTTATAAATGACTTTGGAAAATTAACATACAAGTGAATTATAGATGAAACCATTAAAAGACTTCACANTACAAGTGAATTATAGATGAAACCATTAAAAGACTTCACACACACAGTTTCTCGCTACACATTTAGTTTATGTAGTATAGGAGTAGATTAGGAATTCATCGAGACATATATAAGAACAAAGTTTCATCTAAAAAGTTATGAGTGAATTGAGAGGAAATTACTTAGTGAGTTAGTTGAGCCGTAATGTTGATGATGAACTCTGTTCTCTTTCCAATCTATATATATCTACATTATATACATTTGGGCAGAGAAATGGTATGTGAAGCAAATGTACATTTGATGTGTGTAGACTTATAATATATAGTAAAGTTCAACAAATGTACACATGAGGCAGAAACCCATTTCTAAAATCTATGGATTGAGAAATTATGGCAAAGTCAGAGAAAGCCTTAGATAGATTTTGTTCGTGTGCTGAAACTTGAAGTGAATCAATACATATATATCTTATGTATATAGAGTGTAGCCAAAAATGTAGAATTCTCTCTAGGTATATATAGACTATAAAGTCTTCGTTAATGAGTGTAAATTTTCTTTTGAATTTTTCAGCTCGTATTTTATCTAGAAGCCTGTGAATCTGGAAGTATGTTCAAAAATCTTTTGCCGACCAAATATAACAGTATGTAAAAGTAACTTTTGCCTTTTCTCTATTCTAAACTGGCACTTTGGAATTCCATTAAAATAACTTGAATTCTATGCTATGCTTTAGTAACAGCACACGCTTACAAACAAATGTGTTGCCTATTCCATTTTCTTTGCTTAGTGAAGAGAGTAGCTAATTCATTTGATTGCACTTGGAGAGACTGAATGCCAATCTCTTTTCTCACTCTCCAATCCACTTGAACATCTTATGTAATAGTATACTTCTACATCACTCTCCAGTAAAAATATATGCGTTGGCACGTTTCAATGTAAATGCCATGTTGTGCATAAAACTATCTTCCCGGATGAGAGAAGGAGAAAGAAAAGAGTGAGAACAGAGATGGTAAGTGCTTTGCAAGTGATTTGCGAATACAAAACTTTTACAGTGAGACAAGACATAAAATTGAGCTGAGAGAGAGAGAGAAGAAACGCATATTACACATAGCACTATCTATATCTCGAAGCGAGAAGAGGAAGATGAGAATATTGAATATAAAAACTTGAGCCATTTAAAGCCATTACGACCACTTTATAATGTATTTTATGGTTTGCAAGTATTCAAAGGGCAAAATCAATTACATTTAGTAACACTAGTCGCAAAGTCTCGACACTGCTTAGAGTTCAATGTAATGTACTTTAATGCAAGTAAAAATACATTTTCTTCATTTCTTTCACACACGGATTACATCTTCCTCTTCGACCAAATCTCTGCATTGTGCATTTTATTGATGTTGGTGTTATTGCATAGCTTTGCTAGTAGAAATTGAGCTTTTGAAATTGATTAGAATACCAGTAATGTGCTTTTATCTTATTATTTTCTCTTTGCAAGAAATAACAGAAGCCGACAAAATTGAATCTCTAAATGACTTTTATTTTCGTTTCACAGTTTTTGCTACTTCTGCAGCTAATTCAAAAGAATTCTTCGTATGCTTGCTACATGGATGATGTTCGAAATACTTATTTAGGTATGTATAAAAAATATTTTTTAATTGTTAAAGAACTTCATTCAATTTATGCTAAAATCTTTTTCATATAGGTGATGTTTATTCAGTCAACTGGATGGAAAATTCTGATCAAGTAATCAATCATTGACATTTTATTTATAGTCTAGATATATTGACCTAAAATTTGCAATACAAAACTAGAATTGTGTCTCCAGTCCTCTATCCTCTAGTTTTACATTTATATGTAGTCATGTTGCTCTATTTTGCTAAAAGCATTTCCTAGTAGAATTTTCTACCTATCTATCGTATATTTACTTGTGCGTGTAGTGTAGTGTGTAGTCTCACTTTGATCTGAGTGACATACTTTTGCTTGACTGAAGAAAGTAACTATACATAAGCATCACAACATAAACTGTCGCTTCTGTTAGTTATTACCTTTTGCTCAAGTGACTTCACTTCACTAGAACAAAATTTGTGCTCATTGAACTATAAAGAGTTCGCTAATTAAGTGCAAATCAATGTTTCACAAAATAAATAGCCTTTTGTTCAAAATGTTCAAAAGTCACTGTAGTTTTTAAGAAAAATTGAGTTACACTAAAGTAATCGATTTCAATATGAACTTTCAACTCCTCTACAATACTTTAACACAAGATATGTCGTCTGTATGAAAATGAAATATGAAATGTACTTATAAGTAATGATAGTATATTTGTATTTGTCTTGATTATAGGTTGACACAACATCAGAAACTTTGCAGAAGCAATTCATTATTGTAAGAGCCGAAACAAACACTAGCCATGTTCAAGAATTTGGTGACAAGAGCTTACGAACACTTCCAATATCAAATTTTATTGGAGCATCTACAGAACGTATTATTCATCCTAAAGTTGAGGTTAGTAGTTTTCTTGTTTAGCTTACTCATGATAATTTCTCATCAAACCAAACAATAAGTCAACCACTATATAATATTTGTTGTTTGCTTTCTCTTTCTTAAATAAAACCATTCCTCATGTTTCTAAGATCTTCTCTACACGCTCTTTGCTTTTGCAAGTCAAGCATAGAATAATAAAATAAATGAGATTTCAAAGTGTGTGTAGCGTCCTGTTGAGACCACACATTGTAAAGAGACGAAAGATTAAGCAACAGAAATAGAACAAAATGGCAAAAGCCCATTACAAAACTGAAATCGTCTGTCATTTTCATCTGTAGAAACTTGTACACATAGAGTAGTTATGTACACACAGTATAAAATTCAGACTTATAAAAGCTGCTCTGCTGCTGTTGCTTTAATCCACGTCATTTACCTACTAACTACTGCCTCCAGAGAGATCCTTTTCTCATTTCATCTAAATCCAAAGCACACACATACAAAACACTCACTACTCAAACTGATTTGAACCATCAGTTACAGAGTAGAGTATATATATATATAGTACATAAATATGTTCCTGTACAAAGTGCTTCCTAGAAATATAAGTAAAGTAGATATATATTCTATTCTGAAATACATATTTCATATTCGTTTTACTTTTACCAAAGCTTTTCCTTCCTGTCTTCTTCCTTACTCTATACATATTGTAAGTAACTATGCACAGTACTCTACAGTCTAATCCCATCATTTCATAACCTTTCACTCTGCTTGTCTACTATTTTCCTATGAAATGTCTAAATAAGAGCTCTCTCTCTCTCTACTCAACAAATACAACAGTAGCTATTTTGTATATTGCAATAAGTTTCTATTGTACTTGTGCCTTTCGTCGTCAGCAGTATACACAAGATTTGTTTTCTGCAAACAAAGTTGTTGAGCTCTTTCATCTTTTCTCTTTCCAAGTTTATGATCTACCTTTACTCTCTTCTCTCTATACTTACTGTTCAAAGTATGAAATATATAAACTTTGATTTTCAGAGAAGAAATAAAAGTGTAGCCTATAGTTTCTCCTGAGTCTCGAAGGGCACAGAAAGATCCAATAATACACAACTTCCTGGTAACGCATACTTTGCGTAGAGAAGAGAAAAGATGTTTTCATATTGATTTATGAATGTCTGAATTTGATATGACGATGACATGATAGCAACTACCTTTCTCTTGGAATTCTACACTATGCTTTTATTTTTGTTCCAAAAAAGTTTTTAGTTTCTATGCGATGAAAGAGAGAGAGAGAGAAGAGAGTTATTTTTGAATGTTTGAAGAATATGAGATTTGATATCTACCTTATGTGTGTTTTATATATACAGATGCAAGCCGTGCCAAGTCTAGAAGTTCCGCGTGTAGTGCTCGAGAGAAGATTAGAAAAGGCCCAAACTGCAGAAGAGAAAAAAGAAATCAGAATCAAGTTGAATCGATTACTTAAAGTAAGTGCAACACATATCTTCTTCTCCTACTACTCTGTCATCATTTCCATGAAAGAGAGAAAGCTGCATAGATTTTTGTCTTAATAAGAACAATATATATAAGCCTTAATGTTTTCATCAAGAGACTAAACTAGAAATTAGAATTCAAGAGGGTTCATTTATGTTGCAGTGGTCTACTTATAGTTCACTTTTACTTAGACAACTGCAGAAAGACATAATGAAGTAGAAAGAGGCAAGAAGTAGACTGTAAATGGGATTTTCAATGCAAATTTATAAAATGCTAATGACATATACGACGACGAGAGTAGAAGAAACGTAGACTGTGAAATGGACAGATTCTCTCTCTCTAAACGTAGATTGGATGCACATTTTGTATGCTTTATAATGAGAAACAGTCGACATCTTATCGAAGGTAGCTCTATCTCTAAGAAATGTTTTTCTAACGCATAATGTGGTTTTTGCAACAGATGCGGAAATTAGTGACAACTCAAATGGGTGAGATTGTAGCACACGTGGTGAAGAACGATGAAGCTAAGAAGAGCCACATAATGACGTCTACTCACTTATTGACAAATCGTTACTGCTATGAAACCGTTGCTAAATATTTCAGTGGCCATTGTCTTAGCATTGCTAAGGTAAGCTCTCCTATTTTATATTGAGATGAAGAAAGTAATAAGCTTACAAGGAAATGCGAAAGATGAACTGTGTAAAGGTTCATGACAACATTATTTCTCGCCGTTTTACTATTATGACACAGTTAGTCGTCGTATCCGTAGTAGATTCTAGAAAAGTAGTTTTGAGTAGTGGATCTGAATACAGACGAGAAAGAGTGTCATAGTCGTTTATACTTCTACACTAGCAGAATGTTAACTGAATGATACTTTTGTTGAAATGTTACATAGAACGATTACGTAACAAGGAAAATGTACATACTCGTGAACCTCTGTGAGTTGAACTACTCTCCAGAAGATATTATTCAGGCGGTCCATAGCACATGTTCCAGCAAAAACTTCTCTTTTGAAGAACCTATCTATTAACAGCACCAGTCGTCGCAGAGTGAAAATCGTCTCTCACACTTTCTTCTATAAGTAGCATAAGAAAAAATGAAAAAAAATACTTTCACACATTTTCTTTTTTGTCGTATGTGCTAACTGGTTTTTTTCGTGCACATTATGTAACCTAGCTATAGTGTCATTTCTAACTAAAAGTTTTCTGTAAAAGAGATCGTTTTCTCTTCTCTTTCGCTATTCAATTCAAGCTTGATTCACAGATTTCACTTTTGTGTGTGTAACTCAAACAGATGTGTAGTATACTGAATTGTTGCTCAAAAATCCTTTTTGCACATACAAAATTGCTCTCTCTAGTAGTACAGTTAGTGTAGTGTGTAGTCATCTGCTTTTTATATGTTAGTCTTGGACTAAAGAAAGTGTCAAAAGACAAAAAAGAGGAAGCACTTTACTCCCACTCTGTCCACTACTTAAGTCTTGTGTTATAGAATACTGATGATGTCTAAAAGTGTGACAAGAATTCTAGTCTTGAAGCATGACTAGTTTATATATCAAACATCCTTAAATTGAAAAAAAATTGTTTACTATACTTTGACTTTTACGCAGAATTTTTCTTAGTATTTATTGTAGTTTGACGACTATTATGATTTTTCATGTTGTTATTTGATTTATTCAATGATTCTTGTTATGCACTTTTTGTTGACTATAAGAAAATAAAATTTTGTGTTATGTGATTCTTATTCAATAGTATAAATTGCAGTTATTGGGAACTTGTTATATATGTAAGCCATACATATTGCAACAAAAAAAATTTTCGGTATAGTTCATGAAAAGCGACGAGTCTCACTTGAAAACTTTTCTTAGTCAGAAGAAACCAAAAAACCGTAACATACTACAAGTTTCACTCACAACTTTTCTCCCCATAATAAATTACTTTAGCTCTATACGTCGACCAAGAGAGAACAAGGGAGAAAGAAATGGAGAGAAAAGGCAAAAGGAAGAAGCTACAAGAATTTCAATCCCTTTTCTTTCTTAGCTTCGCCTACTTCCTTCGACTTCCTCACGACTTGAAAATCCACTAGAAAATATTCCACATACTCTTCTTATAGCAAAAGTAGCTTCTGAAAACTATTGAGAAGAGTACATTTTTCCTTTTCTCTTGCAGTAGCCAACTTTATGAAGTGAATACTGACAAGATGCAGTTTTTCTTAGTCAGAAGAAACCAAAAAACCGTAACATACTACAAGTTTCACTCACAACTTTTCTCCCCATAATAAATTACTTTAGCTCTATACGTCGACCAATAGAGAGAGAACAAGGGAGAAAGAAATGGAAAGAAAAGGCAAAAAGGAAGAAGCTACAAGAATTTCAATCCCTTTTCTTTCTTAGCTTCAAGTCTACTTCCTTCGACTTCCTTATGACTTGAAAATCCACTAGAAAATATTCCACATACTCCTAGCAAAAGTAGCTTCTGAAAACTATTGAGAAGAGTACATTTTTCCTTTTCTCTTGCAGTAGCCAACTTTATGAAGTGAATACTGACAAGATGCAGTGCTGCAATGTACTTTTAGCTAAAAGGCATAGCAGAGTAGTGATGAAGTGAACACTGAAGCTCATTTCTTGAAAATTATATCTGCCCTTCGAGGCAGAAGAAAAAATTGACTGCGACTTTCATCCTGTGGTGTAGGAGATGTGTAGAGTACGGTTAAATACATAAACAAAATATCAGATTTCGTTCACTCTGCCTTTTTTTACTTACGCTGATATAATTCAAGTTTAAATGGAGAAAAGCTTTTTAGACAAGGCCTCCTATACACATTTATATATAGGAAGGAAATTGGAAACTCGACTTGGAAATTTTCACAGTCTATTCTTCAATTGCATTTGGGTGGTCTCTCTCTTTACTACTTTATATTATTTAGAATGTTGTGCTCTATTTCTAAACTACAAGTTTGTCTGTTGCTAGCTATATTCCTATATACTACAAACACACAACAACTTAGTATTGCTTTTCAGTTGCTAAGTATTTCATATATATGCTTCTTTCCTCTTCCAGAGTTTTTGGACTCTTTGTACAAAATGAAATAAAACTTTTCCGCTACTCTTTCTCATGTCACTCTCTCTCTCTGATGCAACACTTACTCTACAGT
>VCNE01003719.1:0-14495 GCA_009869805.1 Oncopodura yosiiana | reverse complement strand
TAAAGAGAAAAGATTTTCAAGTTGGTAAAAATTGATTCACTAAAAATATCTGTTCTTCAGCTAGAAACAGAAAGTTGACTCTTGTGATATAACCGATATGATAGAAGTAAATACACAAGAGAAATTTTAGTTGGAGAAGATATGGTAAATATAGTTAAGTAAAGTAGTAGTATACTATAATACTACAAGTCGTATGTAAATATCCATCCTCATGATACTCATATATAGTGTTTTTTGCTCTTCACTGTGCGTACTAAATAAAATTTATAGTTTCCACACTCATTCCATACTCATTGATAAGACGGAAACAGCAGCTGAACTGGGTGGTATATAGAAAAACGCCTACTGATTTTCTTCATCTTCAAACTATAACATGCATGCATGATATACAGTAAGTACATGGATTTTGAAACATGGAACATTCATAATAACATGTAACGAAAATACGATGACGACTTTTTCTTCTTATGCTTTACTTACATACATATGCAAAAGATGAAGAAGTTTAAAGTAGAAGTTGTTGTAAGAAGATGAGTAGAACACTAGTAAAAGAAGACGAACAGATTTTTCTTCTTGTTGTGTCTTCTTCTTCTTCTTTATCTCTCTTTAACTCTTCTTCTTAAACTTATATACTATATTATACTTATTCTTTTTCATATAATATATCCCTATCCTAACCTTAGATGGTCCTGAGACAAGGTTTATTTTTAATTTTTATTAAACTTGCCTGAAAATCTTTCTCTGGCTTATCGATATGTCTTTATACACACATTATACTATGTATATAACCCCATGATGATGATACAACAAGTCTCTCTCTCTCTCTCACTTACTTTGTTCAGTGTCTGCATGCACTCAATCTTGAAATCTTTTAGTTTCAGATCATCAGCCTTAGAAAAAGCCTCTTCTTCTTCTTTCTCATGTTCTCAGTCACTTTATAGAGCACTGAGTTCATGTTAGAGACTTGAGAGATTTTTTTTTAAGAATCAATATCACAATAATTGTAAAAATCACCATTCGTTCCTGCTATGCAGCAGGAACTTATCACTGATTCTACTCAACAGAGGAGTCGGAAACTCTATTACAACAACAACAACTTCTGGCTTATTAATAATAAACCTACTTCCTTTTGTTACAATCATAAAACCGGAGAAGAAGAGAATAACAAAGTCTTTTCTATTTCCTCACTTTTAATAGTATTACATCAACAATAAATTTGTGAACAATTAACAACAGTATTATAAAACTTTGTAGTGTTGTAGACATTCGATAAACAAACATTAGTAAGTAAACTACTTGCAGGAACAAGCAAAATGGCTAGTGACATTTCTGTTGAAGGTAAGAGTTCTTTTAATTCATGTTTCTTAAAAATATTTTTCATAGTATTTATGTATGTTTAGTAGAACGTGAGTTGATCAACAATTGCATAAGATCTGTACGTAGACTTGCCAGCATTGAGCATTTTTCTTGTGGAAGTCTTCCCCTGACTCATAGAATCACAATTGTGACATCAAGCATTTAAGGCTTCCATAGTGGTCAACTTCAACTAGCCTATTAGCACACTGGTTAAATATTGGAATTAGATAGGCAAATCATAAGAAATAAGCAATGTATCAATATATAGTTATAATAGATTAACATATTAGGACCTGAGCACGAGCACTTTGTATTTGCATGGTTTTGTCTTGTTATATCCAGTGAAGGTGTCCAATTAGTTGTTGGTTTTGTCAATGTCACATTATGAAATGTGACGTCATGAGACCCATACCCTTATGAACGACTACATTTTATATTTATTCCAACTACTCTTTTTTCTTTTCAATTGGAAAATTAGACCAATTTCATTTCTTCGATAAAATGATAAAAATTGTTCCTTTTGTTTTATTATTTGATCTTATGAACTTTCGAGCCTTGGTTGATGAAGCCAAGATGTAGCTGGTTGGAAATCCTAAAGTTCCTTACTTGTATATATTTGAAAAAATATCAATTTTAACCATCTATGCAAAGGTAAAGATTCGCATAGATTTTGATGGGTCTCTGTTGATACATTTTATTTTCTCTCACTACATATTCTGAAGTAGAAGACAATTATGATCCCCATGTTGTGTCATCAACCATAGTGTGTGGTACTTCTTCGTAAAACTGTTCATAAAACAAATGATAGTGCGACAAGTTACTTACCATAAGTAGTCTAACCTAACCTTGCCTACCTCAGATATATTTTTCTAAACAAACTATTTTTTTCTTTTCAACTGGTTCTAAATTCTGAATTATTATTGCTGGCTTCTTCGTCTTCTCTGTTTTAATGTCACGGACATTTTCATCTCTTGAGCCACTGATTTATGAATTGTAAATTACAAAAAATTGACGCTAACTTACTATTTCATTCTTAGTTTAAATGAAATACCATGTCTAATCATTTTAAGAATGTCAGTTGTAATTGTTTATAACAGTTATAAGAATAACCACATGAACTCAGCAATGTTACAAAAATTTAGTCTGAATTTTATAAATTATATTATAGTAAAGAACAATAGTTATTTATAAGTACCTTAAGCTAATTTTTTCATATTTGATTATTTAAATTTAATAAATTCATTGTATATTTTTTATTTTGCAGGAATGGGTTCTGTCAGCGGCTTTGCAGGTTAGTAGTAAGAACATTGTTTTTTTCTTTCTCTTTCCTTTTTGTTGTCCCATTTACAACTTTCTTCAAGGTTGTCTCTACTGACCCCAGTAAAGAATCAAACAAAGAAAGGAAATGAGCCATTGAAGCTAAAGTAAACAAATAAACTCTAAAGTTGTTATTTTGGCTCATGACTTTGGTACTGGTTTTTTTGGTAAATGTTTCCTCTCATCTCATAACATCTTATGATAATGATGACGTGTGACTTGTGAGAGTTTTTCACTTGGGTGTGAAGTAATGAGTCATGGAATCAGAATTTTTGTTTGTGAGTGAGAGCACTTTATGATTTTACTTCCTGTGAGTGAGCAACTACTATAAAACACTGGAGAGAGATTTACTTTTTTACGTATATATATGATATACAAGTTTTCTCAGATGATAGTATTTAAATGTTTCAAGCATTTTTGCAGCATCTGACAGATGTAGATCTCAAAACTCTCTCTCTCTCTCTTGCTCAATTCCAATATATATTTATTTATAGACAAGTTATTTTTTCGTTTTGCTCCATTTAGTTGGCATGAAATGTGCTTGTGTATCAATCTCTACCACCATTTATACTTTTTTCTACCGATTGATATATAAGTACATATGTGATACATGTAAAAACCAATAAACAACAAGGTAGAGAAAACGTAGTTTTTTTGCTTCGTTAATATAAATTCTTTTACATTTGACAAATATGCTTTTCTTCTAAATTTAGTAAAATTTATTATGTACACATGGTCAGTTTAGTTTTTTACAGAGTGAAATATATATGTATATTACATTATTAGTAAATGTTTAACATCGAGTCATATAGTTTGTCTCACTACTTTACTTTACTACAGCCTACAGGATATAATAGTACATATTGAAATAGAGAGAAAGAGCACAAATAATAAATTAGGTATGAATAAACATCATTACATTAGTGGTTGATGCTGTTCTTGTTAGTTACATAAAGTGACTAATGTTCCAGGCTATAGCCAACAAATTCCTGAAAAGTTTCACTCTCTCATGCCTTTTCTATCTATATATATAAAAGTTACCCTTCTGCTTCCTTCCTTTATATCATGTCTATTTATCTGTCGACTATTATAATATCTCTCTTCAAATTTCTAGGTGATGTGTCTATTAGTGTTTGTACAACTAGAATTTTCCTTGTCTGTAGGTATGCACTTAGTGTCTTCGTGATTTCGGCCGCTGTTAATTTTTCGTACTAAAAATAACTTTGAGAAGAGAGAGAGAGAAGAAGAAGTGGAAATCTACATCCATTTAGACATACTGCAAATGTTGTCACCTGGCACCTGCGGTTTCTTGTTCTTTTGCTCTTCTCCTCTTTTATTATATATGAGTTGTAGTAATATAGTAGTTGTTGAAAAAAGAATGTAAAAAGTACATTCTAGAAGTTTATTAGCATCAGTAGTAGTAAGTATAAGTAATAGTAGTCAAGTCAAAGATCAAACGACAAAATTGTTGTTGGCTATGCACCATTTGCAATTCTTGGCTGTACTCACCCTATCTTATCCAACACTCCTTCCACTTTATCTCTATTACAAAGGAATTTACTAAACTAATGAGAGAGACACTTCAAATTCTTATGAACTACTATTAAACACCAGTCCCTACTATTATATAAAATTTTGGCATGTATATTCATGTCATTAGCATTTTAGTTTTATGTATATTCTAAAAGACTAATTTGATCTCATTCTTTAAATTTTTTGTCAATTTTTCTTAGAATGTCCAAATAAATTTAAAATTCATATGTCGGGTCTCAATGTCAGCTTGCTCTCCGTTAGTTTTGACGGTCCTGCAAAACCGGAATGTTTGCTTACCACTTGCAGAGACGGAAGTGTTGATGTTTGTTACAAAACTCCAAAGGAAGGTATGTGACAAAATGAAGTGCAAAAATGTATGTGGAAGTGGCAAAGGTGCATATTTAGATAAAAAGCTTTTCAGAAATTGGAAATCGAATGAATGATTTATATGAAAATCATTACTTTGATCTGAATTGACCACAAAAAGAACTTTTCATTTACAAGTTGAAAGTGTGTGTCAAATACACAATGATAATGTCTCAAGGTTAAATAAGAAATTCTGTGATCGAGATCTTTTGAATGCAATTTCTTTGTTACCTTCACTTACAGATAATTTGATTGTAAATAAAATGCATTTTCTAATAATATGCAGGTGACTACAAAATACATATCACTTTTGACGAGGTGAGAATAATGACTTACAAATTGTAATTTACGATTGAGATTGATCTACACTGTTTATTCTCTGTATAAAATGCAATAATAAGAAAAATATTAAAATTTGAAATATAAATTCATGTGGAGTAATCTCAATGAAGAAATATGTAAGATTTATGACTAATTTTTTTAATTCTAAATTTGAATTTCAGGAAGATGTTGAAGGTAAATGAGTAAATAAAACATTGATAAATAAATCCATATCATTATGTAAAATATTTTGATAATTTTTTTACTATTTAATTTGTAGGCAGTCCTTTCGAAGTCAAAATATTAGGAGCTGAACATATCAGGTAAGTGAAAGTAAGAGAAAAGATTCTGTAGACAGTGAAAGAGAGCATGATGACTAACAAAATTTGACTATAACTGCATAATAATTTGATTCAAGAACTGTAATACATATTTCTGTGTTTATTTATGTTTACATCACATATCAGTACGGAGAAAGTTAAAGTTTCTGGAAATGGACTAAAAGAAGGGAAAACTCGAGTCAATAATGAATTTTCAGTTGATCCAAGAGAAAGTGGCATATCTGGTAACACACATTATACATTTCAAGTAACGTCCAAATATTTTTAATGATTAAGAATTTTTTATAGCAAACCTAGTATGTTCCATCGAAGGCACTAGTAAGCCAGAAATCAAATACTTAAACAATGCAAATGGCACTACAACAGTTCATTATAAACCATCCACTCCTGGAAATTATAAAATTCACCTTAAATATCTTGGTACGCTATCATAAATTTTGAATATATACGTCATATGCTGTTAATCTCCTATTTTATTATTTACTATAGATAAGCCAGTGCCAGGTAATTTAGTTTATCTTTAAGAATTTCAATTTATTTCTTTTTTTTAAACCATTTTATTCTTCTTGTCTCTCATTTTTTTTACAGGAAGTCCTTTCAGCGTCCGAGTCAAGTAATGAGAATCAAACTTTATAAATATTGTTAGTATTGATAAACAAACACTATATTATATATATATATAAATAAATGACAATACACACAATCAACAATTGTTGTGTTGTTCTTGCAGTTTTGGTAAAATTGATATTTATCTATTATACCTATACTATTTTGTTCATGCACATACATAAAAGATTAAAAATACGTTACGAAGAAAATGTAAAAATGATGTTTATGATGATGATGCTCTTAGTAATAAAATCATTGAATGCCTGTAAGAAACAATTCACCAAGAAGTTATTTTCAGGAAAAGGGTTTTTATTTTATTCAGAATCACATTATTATAATTTCACATAGAAGTATTATATCATTATGTATGTATATTATATATATGTATGTACACGAGTGCAAAATAATAAGTATATAAACGTAAGTAAACTATAATATACCTTCTAAGTTGCAGTAGCAGTAGTATTATCTCATCTGACGAAGTATTATTACTCTCAAGATCAAGTTGTGATTTAATTCTAATGTAACAAGATTATCTTCTTTACTTTCTCTCGGTTAATGAAGTATCTTGCAAAAAGTAAAGCTGAGATTTCTTTACTTCTACTAATCAACCAGCTCAAGTTTCTGAGATTTATTATACTTCTATATTAGACAATACTACGACTACTTGCAAAGTATGCTGTTTGTTGATCAAAAAAAGCTTCTAAAATAATGATACTTGTTTTGTTTGTATGTTTTAATCAGACTTTGGATATACAACTGATTAGTATATATTATGATGATCTTCTTAGCATTAATTATTTTTCACAATTAAGTATAAGTACAGATATTATGATGATGGCAAAATAAGAGCATTATTATTCTATATACACATTGTTGTAGTATATAATCAACTCAAATTGTTTTTTTTTCTTACAACATGAAGCTTATTATTCACATGATGACAATTTACAATAATTTTTTCTTTACACTAAATACATAATTAATACATTTTATTAGTATAATAGTAGTAGTACATTTGTTGTTCTTGGTATTCTCACGCAATTTATTTTAGTATGTTTTTTTCTTCATTAATAATCTAAAATTATTTTTAGTAGTGGTAAATATATAATAATTAGTACTGTTTTATTTTCCCTAATTATGTATGCTACTTACAAGTACTTTTTTCTATTCACTTTTTCAATTGATAGTTTCACACATATACACATTATAACTACTATGTAATAACGATATTAACTATAATTACACATGTATTTAATTAATTATTCAAATGTATCGTGTGTTCAATATGATATGTCTTGTTGTTGTTCCTGAATTTGCAATTGTTTTTTTTTCTCTCTCTCTCTTTCATTCGTAACTCACATGTATTCTTATTAACTTATAATCATACAGTTTTGTTATATATAGTACAGTATATTATAAGGTTGAAGGTTAGTTTATATTTTCTCTTTGTTCTCCCCTTTCTCTCATGTATTAGTGGTTGACGATGAAAAAAAGCCAAAAGTTTTGCGCGCGTTGGGAATTAACAAAAAGGTCAACGGTCAAAAGACAAAGAAGACACAAAGACAAAGGTTACACAGAGTTTTTAATATAGACTAGATATATACTTTCTATCAGTACACAAAAAACTTTTCTTCACCACTCAAGTCGAGTTTTTTTAATAGTTATTTATGAAAACGTTGAAACTTTTTTGAAGCCTTTTTTCTTTAGAAATATTTCTATACTTTTTTACTATATAGAGTACAGTTAATAACATTACATGATGACTTCAATATTTTGTTTGACCTGTTTATATACTACAGTTTTATAATACAATGACGTATTATTTATTATACTACAACAAAGCTTCTTATTTGTGGTAAGTGCAATATTTTTACTTTCTTCTCTTTTTATTCTTTTACGTAGGTACATATAATACCTCGTTTATTATTTTCCTTCCATGAACTTTGAACTTAATATTTAGTATTATTTTTATAAACATTATCCATATAAGCTACAGAAAAATTTTTTGGAGGGCTTACTTAACTAAACATTTTTCATAAGCTACTTATAAATTGGTGTTTAGTAGTGTAGTATGTAGATATAGCAGCATTAATGTCAATTAACTTGTAAGGTTTTTTAGAGTGTTTTATGGCGGTTTGGTAGCTTTATGTATTGAGTAAGTGTAAAATATAAATTAGTGAGAAGAAAATGAAAGCATATTTGATAAAATGTCATCATTTCCATATCTATATTTGTCGACTGTCTCACATTGTCACATTTATTTATTTAAGTCTGATTATGGACTCTTCTTTTTTTCTACTAGTAGTATATGTATATGGGTGAAAGTAAAAGCTTCCGAATTGATGTGTTACGTATGCATAGAAAATAGACTTAATATTAATAGTACACAAAAGTTCTTTTGTGATATAACAACTCTATTTACTCTGTATATGAACTCGACATTTATGACCTCACAAAGGATAAAGTAATATGGTATCCTAAAATTAGAAAACTTGATGATTTATGTAAAAAGCACCATGTATTGCACGTTTGTATATATACTTAGACTTATGTATAGAATTTACGTATATTTCTAAATTGTTACGTAACATACCTTATAAAGCTGCCATGATAGTTAAATCCTATTTTTTCTAACTTATTTAGCCTATTAGTAAATAGTTGTAACACAATATATATGTATATTAATATTTCACTGTCGTCTCTCAACCTCAACAAAACATGTGTATTATTATGTAATGGAATCATGTATTCTTTATAGTTTTTAAGTTATATATAACACATATATTTGAAGGCCAGGACTGGAAAAGCTTCATCAATTTAAAAGGTTTTCTTCTTTTTCAGACAAATTACTTTTTTTTGCTATTAATTATCCTATCCAGTCCCGGATATTTTAGGCCATCATTGTTCAGTCCTCGAAAAAGTTTAAAAATATTTAAAAGATTCGAAAGAAATTCACTTAAAATGTATATTATGTAAATTGCTACTTAGAACTAAACAAAATATATACAAAATTAAATAATGTAGATGTGCAGACGAAGAATACCAACTCAATTAGAGAAGATGTCTCATGTATTTTATAATAATAGGCTCTCAACCTTTAATTACTAATGAAAAGCAAGTCAAAGTAAAGACATAACTTTCCTGTAATAATATACTCCATAGTTCTACGCATATATATATATATATACGCCATAACATTTAATTAGTAGTAGTAGAGGAGATGACACAGTCACCTAGTACTCTTACCGTGCTAATTGATTTTCTGACTGATACCATTACAAATTACAATGAGCTCTCTAGTCCTATAGGCTAAACAAATTATAAAATGTTTCTACTCCACTTTATATATACTTGGTATGCAAACTTATAAGAACAGATTTAGAAAGAACACAAGAGAGATGTGACGCTTTCATGATTCTGATGATATTGTTTGGAAAAGAGCTTTTTGTCAAACAAGACTTTGTGTATTGAGAGAGTAAAAGCAGGTAAAAGTTGGCTTAGTTGGAGGTATTACAATACAACCAATGTGAACCTGATGTATTATAGTGTAGTGTACGTATTGTAGGTTCAACTCATGTATATATGAAAAGGTTAGATTGTTAGTTATTAGGTCGTCGGTAGTTGATAAGGATATACCTACCTCTCTCTTACTCCTACACTTGTGTACAAATTGAAAGGAGAAAATCTTGTTATCTATATCGTGTGACAAATTGAAATTTCTATAGACCATATTACATGAATCACTCACTATACACAATACCAATATTCTGCATACTAGACATACAACCCTTCTTTTAGATCTTTAGGTTGCGTTGTTGTGTATATCTTATCTGAATTGAATGCATGCTGAGGTCTCTCATCATCTCTTATTTTGTCGTCGTCTTGTGCTTCTTCTTTTGCTACAACATTTTTTCTGAGTAATGTTGATAATATATTGTATAGTATGTACTTTGTTGTCAACATGTGTAATACTAGAGCGTGTACAATACAATATATATCAGTGATGTGTGTATAGGTCTTCTCTATTACGTCTATATGTCCTCATCATATCAAATTTCATGTGTGTCCCTGCATCATTATACATTATACACAATTTCCGCTAATGTGTAATATATGAATCATGTAATATGATTGTGTTGTCGTGTGCATGTTTTCTTGGAATAATGAAAAAGGTTAAAGGATACAGAGTATGGAAATAATATATATATATGTAATAGTAGAATAAAGTAAAGTAGGACTTGCAGTAGGACAAGAAAGATATGACAGAAAGCTCTCTTTTACTACCTATTATCATATCATCATCATCATCATTATACTTAGGTTTTTAGTCCCAAAATCATTTTGTCGTCAGCCAATTTTTTTAGTAGACAATATTATTAGTGTATGACTAATTCACATGTAATACTCAACATTTCTCGAATGAAATTAAATGTAATTTGTAATAGAGAGAAAAAAATAATTGTTTCTAATGGTCTATAGACTATCTAATTTCCTGGTTTCATTCGTTATTACACTAAAATTGCAATTTAGTTAAAATCAATTTGGGAAAAAAATCTTTTTGTACAAAAAAATAACACACTAATGCGTGCATATAGTACTATAAATTATTGTAATTTAACAAGTGATTCGAGGAAAGACTAATTCTAAAATATTAAATGAAGATTACAAACCTTTTTCATTAAATTAATAGAGATTTCTCTAGATTCTGAGAATATTAAAAAGCTTTTTAACAATTGAAAAAAAAATCAGATACATATAAGTATAATAATAATAATATACGTTTAGTACAAAGTTTGTATAATAATGAGTATTATCAGGAAAGAGAAAGAGAGACTGATTTGAATTGTACTGTCACAAAAGTGATTGCTTTATATGTAGCTAACATAATGTATACCCAAATCTGAAACTTGTTAGCAACTTTATTTTATATGTTTCTCATAACCTAATCAGTTCTTATATTGTATATTTGATCTCATACGTAATATCTTTTGTAATACTTTTTTCATAGTCCTATTAATTTACCCTTATTCTAATTATATGATATAACATACTCTATGCTGTACATATTTACAATACATTTTACACTTTTTCCTACTAAAAGTAGTTTTACGTAATGTTATTTCACGAAAATAGTACAAGACATTAGACAGAACAATCATAAATAGTAGATAGATAGTTGCTCGTGCTTGTGCCAAGTAGAAAAGTTGTGTATTTTTTAAAAAGTTTGTGACTAAGTAATTGTAAGCGAATTATATAAGACATACTGAGTCTAACAAGTATTAATAAGTAAGAGTGAAAGTGAATCATCATTACTGAAGGCGTTGAAATAGATTTTTTTTTCTTTTTTTACTCTTGGTACTACAAATTTTGCTTTCAGAATTCACATTATAATATTAATTAGTATGTATTATGCTATTACAAGTTATTTTGTGTGTAAGAGAGTAATGATATGTAATTTATGACGGCATTGTAGTTACAAATACTTTCATTGCAGTGAAAGTAATAATTGGTGCTGTGAAGTGAAATAGAAGTACTATAATACCATTTATATATTATTATAATAATGCAAGACCCAATAATAAGACTTTATAAGTTGAATATATATAATTGTAGTAGGTGTGTTCTCTTGTAGTAAGGTTTCTTTGTGCAGTTTTATTAGTAAACGCAGTGTGCTCTATGTAAACTTTATTAAGCTACGTGAACTATGACATTCTGATAGTCTTTCTTATTTTTGATTTTCTCTTGTTTAGAGTGCTACTATTTACGTATGTGCTAATCATATTATATAAACTAATCACATTTCATGCTGTTGTACAGTAGATTAGATAGCTCGTGTTGTATAGTAAGTAAGTTTTGTAAGATTATTATTATATAACTACTATATAGATAGTATTATATATTCTACTTTAGTCAAGTCATTTGTATTACGATTAGTAAAGAGAAGACAATTAATAGACTCAACTCTAAGATTCCATGCACTCACTTGACTGCTCAATCATTCATAAAATCCTACTACTCTTTCAACTCGGTTCCTTTCTAAATACGTCTCTATCTTCTCATGTACTTTTCCACAAGACTCTTTTTACCTTTTCTCTCTTATTTGCGGTCCTTTGACTCTCTCTTTCTCTACATAAATTTAAGTAGACCTTTTACCAATTTGGTTATGCATGACAGATTCTAAATGATACTCAACTCAAATTCTCAAGTGGCAAAGTAGTGGGCGAAAAAAATGAAAACCTGCTCAACTTTTTTTTAACAAACAACAACTATAACTATTGTTAGAAAACTTTCTTCTCATTTTGCTTATATTCTTCAAGCCAAAAAATGAAATCATTTGTTTTGGGGCATTATGATAATTTCATTTTGGCATGATGATGTAAGCAAAGTGAGTAAAACAGCAATAGCATAATGTCTCTCTAGATAATATTCTCTCTCTTCTGAAAGTAAGATGTAAAATTGTGAGTCTGTGAAGTGTGAAGATAGGTATTTATCATCTCTTTCTCTCTTTTCTACTATATATAGTATGTAGACTCTTTCAAGTAGTTGTTGACTGTATATTATATAAAGTGTTGAGTACTCAAGTGCTCTTGTTGAAAAATATTTCACACAAATAGAAAACATAAGACGTCATTCTCAACTGACATATTATTGTGCTTTTCTCTGCTATGTCATCATCAACATAACCATAGCATAACTAAAATATTTCCAGCGCGTGCTTTTATTATTATTTCTTCTTTGAGTTCAAAGTAGAATATGAGGCTATCATTAATTAGAATGAGAGGTGGATGTGGTAGTAATTAGCTAGCTCACAAGCTTCTCTAGTATAATTTTGAGGTTGTTGTTGGAGGTAGGTATGACGTATGTGAATGACAGAAATACATTTCAATGCTATATATGCTCTCTTTTTCTCTCATTCATATATGTACTGTAATATCTTTCTTCTTTTTGCTACAACCTGCTTTACATTCACAAGATTTAACATTCATTCATTCATTCAATAGTCTGAAGTAGAAGAATGGATTTATAGATTAGATTCTTATACACTTTTGGAAGTTATATGGCACAGTACACAGTATTACAAAGAGTTCTGAATTGAGTGAGTATGTAATTAGTGTCGACACTATTAGAATAGAAAGGAAAAAAAGTATTTTATACATATATGAAGCCTGCAATCATGCAAAAGAGTCAGTGTAGTTACTTTTTTTAGAACGACTAATAGTAGTTACTAATGGTATAGTAGTAGCTCATTTATCATTTTTTCACTGTCGTAATCACTCAATGTATATACACTATTTGTTTTAGCTAATGGCTCATAGCACTCAAAAGTGAGGGGACAAAAAAAGTAAATTAAAAGTAGACAAAGTGAAAATTATGAATCACGCAATGCTATACTCTCTGTCTAGTAACTACAGAGTGGTACAGGTTGTTCTTTTGGTTGCCTAATTTGCCAATATATGCAAGCTAAAGTTGACACTTTTGCTGACTATGTGGTATGCTGTTTGAATACTTGAAAGAAAAAGTAATATGTGCCAATGCTGTCAAGAATGTAATTGGACATGAGCATGTGAGTTAGTTAGGAAAAGAAAAGAATGTGTAATATGTGCCAAGTATAAGGTATTCTTCTTTTTCTGAGTTTTCCTGTAGTTCATGACTAATAAATATTTCAGAAATATATATTCTAGTCTAAAAATAGCCAGGAATAGTTTTCCTCCCACAAAATGCCATGGTCATATATTATACTTAGAAAAGTAAAATCCTATTGTTAGTATCCAACAGACGAATGAAAGAACGATGTTATTTTCCCATCATCAGTTACAATTACTATGTAGATATATAGTTCACAAAATGAACATTATTTCCTATTCCTTCATTTTATAAGTATAAGAGAGATATTTAAAGCTTGGATTACGACATCGACCTTCCTATAATTTAGACAATTTAGAACCACAAATAGAATTCCCTTCCTTTTGGATATTTTGTGTCATTGCTATTGTAGACACATTGTAAATAATGGATTGTCAATTCTGTAATCAATACACACTCATCACTACTCTTAACTTAAGGTATGAAGAAATTACATTGTAGATTCTAAATTGACTTTTTCTTTCTGTGAGACTATGCATATAGTACATATATTTACGTACAATAGTGACGTGCTATGGCATGTTGATGCAATCAGCAAGGGAAATACTACAAAGTATTAAATCGAATTCATCAAAAAATTTCAATGTTGAAAACTTTTTTGTTTTTCTTCTAGGAGTGAGTGTACTTGTGTACGTATGTATGTGTCTTTGAGTCTCTAAAGTAAATGACAAAGTTGGGCCTGTCAAGTAAATTGTCAACTACAGACCAATTTTCACAGAAAGAAGCCATATTACTTTTAAAATACTACTATGTCAAAAAGTAGAAGAGCTAAGACGTAAGCAGAAAATACAATGTTGCCAGTAGACGAAAAGGAGAATTTACCAACACCCACATGAATTTTAAATTTGCATGCTACCCTTATCCTACTCCATATTATTATAGGTACATATATATTTGCATTTCTTAGAAATTCTAGTGACTAAACAAAACCACTAAACATTTTAACCAGATATATCCTGTTCTCTGTTTCCTGATTAAGTAGCTAGTTTTATAGTCATGAATGTT
>VCNE01003715.1:0-19073 GCA_009869805.1 Oncopodura yosiiana | reverse complement strand
CCTATGCAAAAAAAATCCTTTTGTGTGCTCAATAATTGTTTTTGCAAATGAGCGTTGAGAGAGCGTGCTCTTCTTTCCTTGCACAAGACTCTCAAATCCGTCGTCTGTAGTTAATGGATGCAAATTGAGTAGGCTTTGGTAGTATATTGGGAATATCATGACTTAATTTCTTCATTTAAATTCCGAGATTGATCCTCATCCTTTTCTCTAAAGAGAACATTCTCTCGCTCTCGTGATGCCACTATATGCATTTGTGTTTGCTCAACATACATTATATGAAGAAAGAGGCAGACTCTGATGATACTAACAAAATACAAACGACCAACTTTCAATAATAATAGTAAAAAACATTGGCTTTTATTATGCAAGTTTTTGTGTTTCTGTATTGCATCATGTAATCGCCGATATGCATGCTCACTTGTAGTTTGCATTTAGTCATTGTAGTTAAACTTTCGTCACTATCATATAGTAGTAAGTTAGGTTAGTATCAACGGAAATATATATTCTTCAATTCGTTCTATGTTTCTATTTCTAGAATATTACATCTAGTCCTTGAGTGTAGAAGAAGAAGAAGAGTCGTAACAATAACCTTTGAGATGCAGTCATTGTCATTGCTTTTGATACTCTGTGCTCCTCAACAAAAGGAGACATTAGTAACATCAAATTGCCTTTATGTATTAGAAACACAACACAACGAGAGTCATTACTTCTACCTCTCTTGCCATCTTATGGTGTATATGCCATGCAATAATACAATTGGTTTCCTAATGTTTTCTTTCTCATCGTCTATATAGTTAGTATATATGAAACATTTCTTTTTATTTGCCTTGTTGCTGTTGTCTGTCTAAGAGAAAAAAAAATAAAAGTGATGATGCACTCAAGTAATGACAAGTGTCTGCAAAAATTGGGAATAAATTGACACTCTCTAACAAACAGCTAAAGCTAAAATAATTTCAAATTTTGTTACAATAAATTAAAAGTTTTAAGAAAAATTTTGTGTCTTGCTCACGTAGCAGAAACTGTATAGAACTTCTATAATTGCATAGTTGAGACAAAAAGTTTGAAAAAGTATTGTCTTGTAAAGTTGGAGAGACTCAATTTTATTCTGTAGGAGAATGTCTAGTGTCAACTTTTGTCATGAAGTAATGCCAGTGTAAATTATTACATGAGCAAGGGACAAGAAGAAATTACAAAGTCTTTTAATTGGCAGTTTATGATTATACTTGCAACACAAACTTGTGTGCACAACTCTCGTCTTTTTCTCCAGAGCAATATCTGTATGAATACAGATGATCTCATTTATGCTCAAGAGAGTAGTAGAAAGTTAGTTTCTTAGTATTTTCTGTTGTGGCTAGCCTCATATTTTCTATTTGTCCATCAACGAATGATTTATAGTGTAAACAACTGCAGATTTTCATGCTATAGCTATCATACACACCTCTACTCTTCTATAGCAATGACAGAAACATTTTTCCTTGTGTCTCATCTTTTAATAAGTAATAAATCACTCACTCTCATATCTTTTTGTCATCTACATTCTAGTACATGTTTCCTTGTCTCTCTTGAAAACTACTCTCAAAGAATTTTTTGTAGCTGGTGTTGAAATTAAATGCTATATTAGCAATTATATGATGATGCACTAGTGGCCTACTTCGTTATTTGTAAGCTCATTAAGTTTCCACTTGTGACACTGAAGGAAATGACACTTGACTCACTCCTTTTGAAAGCTTCAAGTGAGTGCAACATAATGACAAGCACACCATGTCTGAGAAAGTTAATATATTTACAAACATAGTGTCATCACATAATTCGTCAACATTAGATTATTATCAGAGCCGACCTCCCATAGAGTGACGTTTTCAAGTGTGTGTGTGTGTCACATGCCATTTGTTTATCTTTATCTTATTTTGTAAACCACCAGTTTTCACGTGTCTGGAAAATATTCCATCTAAGAAATTTATGGAAATTAAATTTCATGCATGAAACACGTAGCGTATGTTTTTGTGATGTACTTTTAGCACGAGTATGAGTAAAATTATTCTGTAAGTTTTTTTCCTTCCTCCTTCTTTCCTAACACAAACCTTTCCAAATGATTGATTTTATGGGAAATGTTCTTTCCTAAGGGAAACGTGGGAAAAAGTACAGATAGCCTTATTAGCCAGTGGATATGGTGTTTTCTTCCAGATGATATAACATGTTTTCTCTTTCGTTTCCTCGTTTCAGAATTCTGCATTAAAGATTACATTACGTAACATTTAACTCGTGTGTGCACTTTTTTCCTCTAGTGTACTTTTTAGGCGTGGTATTTACCTAAAATGAGATTCCCTAGAATATATATTTTGTCTAGACTTATATGTTCTCATAAATGTGAATTTTTTATTCTTTCCTTTGGACTTCCTACGCAGAGGCAAAATATAGAAATCTCACTGTACTATAGCTTTTTACTTTGCATGTCATTTTGCTTTTGATGTCGTCTCTGGTGACATGAAACGCCATATAATATAAACGAAACAATATACACTAAACTTTAGCTTTAGTGTTTTTGACATGTCATTTACTTTTAGTTGATGAGATTTTATATATTCGCATATTCTCTTTAGACTATAAGCCATGAAAATATATATATGATAATTGAAATTCAGAGAATTTCTTACCTATATCCACATAGTATTATTATCTTTACTCATATCAACATTCATTGGAACTTAGCATTAAAGTGATGGCACTTTATTATGATTGCTTTTAAGTGAAATTTATTAGGATGGTTTAAGACAAATTGAAGAGTGACATAAAATACGATTATGGTGATCTAAAAATACATATGCTGATATGCATTCTACTCTACTTTATAGCTGTACGTTAACTGTCGCAGTGAAAGCATACTATAAAAGATTAATATCAAGAGAAAGTTTGGTTGCATCCACATAGTAGTAGAGAAGAACAACATAGCGTGAGAAAGATCTGGTCTACCATTTTGACGTTTGAAGAAAAAAATTCTTGTCATTGTCAACTAAAGTCAAAGTCATTTTAGACACACTGCTGCTAAATGATTCAGCAAGTTGGCAACTTATATGAGACTCTATATATAAATTTGTGACTTTTTCCTTCTGCTTCTGTTTTTCAATGTGTATAATAATCATTACAATTAAGCTCACTTTCATTTGACATTTGTCTACCAGTCAGCACTTTAAGTATACAATTCTTAACAGCCCTAGAAAAAGAGCAATATTAATAATATTCAGCAGAGTAGACAAGGACAATCTTTTTAGAGACGATATGAGACATTTTTGTTTATAGTTTGTTCAAGAGAAAGAGAGACTCTTTGAAGACGTGCTCTTATATTAGAAACGCTCAACTGCTCATTTGGGACATATTCCAAAAAAAGTTTGATCTTTCAAGTTTTTGGAGGAGAGTGTACATATGTATAAGGGTCTAGCGTGTACTTTACAACACTTTATGTTGATGTTTCTTACTCCTTTTAGTAGAGCTTTAGAAGAATATGTATTGCGTTAATTTCATGTTTAGTTTAGTTTATAAAAGTCTAATCATATTTGTAAATGTTGGTAGCTTAACAGCAGCTTGAGTGACACTGAGCGTACTATTATTATTTCATGTTGAATAAATATAGCCATATGGCTCTCCCTAAGACTACATAGCACTCTTAACCCTTTTCGTAATAAGCTAGGGAAGCTAATCATAATTGCTTTCTACTTTATCCGCTCCTTTTATTCCTAATTTTCTACTTTGTAATAATATATATATAGCGAGTGACCTCATTACTTACACACACATCTCACTTCATTGCAACAGACGACTTATATAGTATAAAACACAAGATAAGCCGATTAGTGTCACTAAGAGAGAGAGAGTATAGATTTAGAAATTGGTTCCAGATGACGAGCTGTTATCAATGCTATATCTCAATGCTCTACTCTAGTTTTCTACTTTCACTTCGTAAAAAAGACGAGAATACGAAAACTATTAGGAGATCAATACTGAATTACCTATGTGATTAGATTACCGAGAAATGACGGTGCAAGGCACAGTCAGGTAATACTTATTTTGGCCTAGTGGTTTTCTTCCTGCTGCAGTTCTATAAAAACTCGAAAGGAAAGTTGTGCAGGATTTCTATTTTTACATTTCTAGCTAGGATTACATACGTGGGTTTCTTTATAATTAATGCTACTAATTGAGAGTATTTGCAGCTGTATAATGATGACAGTGTGTTTCTACAATAGTCTCTTGTTTCATAGAGTGTGGGTTTAGATTTACAATATATTATAATGGAAGCAAGATTCATAGTATATACTGAATTGCTCTATATATGAAAGAGGATTTTTCAATCTAAATTCCTGGAGAAATTCAATATTGACATTATATGAACAATTTCTAGAGCTTCTTGTTTTTTTTCCTTTGATGTGATTTCAATTATGGATAAATATTTTTTCTTCTTCCTGTAATCAATATTGTTTTACATTGCTTCCAGGTGTATGGTTTTATATAGGGTTCTTCCATGCTAGTGAATTTTAAACGTGAGAATAGTATCTATGCATTTCTAATAGATGTAATATTTGTACCTAAGTACTTTTTCTGTGGTCCATTGGAGAAAGGTTACTTTCTCCGCTTGCTCTCTATAGTGTGAAAAAGCCTATATGATCTCATTCATGTAATGTTTGTCCCTAAAGTCCCATTAAATTGAATGAATAGAACACTTCACATCGAACGTGTAGACTGCACTTTCTTGTGAGCCATTTCAATGGTTAACAGGATTTGTTGTATGTATGTTGAAAAAGAAGCTCAACTCTATAGTTGTTCCTATACCGTGAACATAAATAGTTACATTGACTAAGGAAGTGTCATTGTATTTCTTTTTCCTATGTTATTTTCTCCTTCGTGGATATGTAATAATACACTTTTGCTTTTAGTCGAAAAAACTTTTTGCCGATTTTATTTCGTATTTATTTTTTCGAGTTCTCAGACTTCATACTTTTTGCCATAACTCATATCTTTGAAAAATGTACAAGTTGGCTATGACTGCTGTCAACTTGAAGCAACAATATATGTACTCAAGAATTGAAAATCCTTTCACAATATAAAATATATGACTTGGTTCTTCTGACTTGAACCTCAAGCTACTTACTATATACTATATATGTTAGAATGAATGAAATTGACATTTTTTTATATTGATTTTGATTTCATTTTTTTTCTATTACAGGACTTCATTCTTGGGATGTTGCTGGAACTCATGTCGACTTAAACTGTGAATTACTAAATTTGGCAAATGCAGCACCTGAAGGAGATGAAGCTCGAAATGGTACGTGACAGATTTTTTATAATAGTTTTCTACTTTATTTTATTCTCATTGAAATGTCTTCCGGCGGATAATGAGAATATATATGAATTGTAGACGAGGCAATTTTGTTCTATACAGTCAGGAAAAAGATGTAGGACAATTTTGGCTTTTGCTACTGTAATATGTAGCAATGTGTAAAATTACTTTACAAAAAAAGTGAGACGAAATGCAGTTGTAAGAAAGGGAAAAGGAATTCCTTTATATAGAACCTGTCTAAAACATTTTGAGTTGTGTGGCATAAGAAATTGTGGCGTATTGCTATTATATAGTATAAAATACTGCTTTTACATTATCCACTTGACATACTCCCTTGGGATGAGTCTCTTTTCCTCTCATCTCTCTTGCCACACAAAATCCCAATCGATTATCAGCTACCTCAAAATACTTTTCTCTTCACAGTATAAAGAGTTTATATATTTTGCCCAAATACACCATTTGCATTTTGTAGAAGAAAATTCACTTTTTTCTTGTATACTCATTACTTACAAACGAGTTGCTGATGATCCTTCTCTTTTGCAGTGATGCCCTTTGGAATTTAACTTTTCTAATGCATTTCTTACTATAGACCTAAAATGAGTTTTGAAAAAGTAGAGCATCTAGTCTAGAATCAAATTTTCTGAGACGACAGTTCTACGGGTTGACTTTTACTCACACTTTCTCTCTCTCTCTGTTCGTTGTTGAAGAAAAGAAATGAAACTGTAAAAGTTGTGACTGCAAGTTGTCGACTTTCATTTTGAAGCAGTTGATCCGTTTCACACATATAAAGCCTTAGTATATATTTCTCTACTGTTGTATGAGAACCTGACATACGGTGATATCCTTTTGATATATTACATAGAGCTATAGCTGTTGGCTGACAGGAAAGCTTTTCTTTCTTGACAAATGTCACAATGTCAAAAGTTGGTCTTTTATGTGAGTAGGCAAACTCTCCTACTTTTCTGATTTCACCTTCACGTCGTCGTTATGTGTAGCCTTTTCTCTTTTCACTTCTCTAATACATGACACGTGAATCAAAACTACTAAAAAGGGAGTCCTAATTGTTTTGCGTGTAAAGCCAGAAGAAAAAGACTCATTGTATTCTAATAACATAGGATGTCTTTTGATTATATATGAAAGATTAGAAAACTTTTGTGAATCGAAAATATATTTCTGAATTTTCATAAAGTGTCTGGCAGAGTATATGTACACAAGGGGAAATATCGATTATGCACATATATCATCATAATAATAGTTCATATATAGTATATAGTCCTAAAAAGTTCATATATATGTATATATGTGCATAGATTGGTTTCCTTAAGGTACTCTACTAGAAAGAAGAGATATTAGATAGTCAGCTCATAAAGTAAAATTCGTGTAAATTCATTCATGAGGAGAAATTATGCGTAAAACTTCTTCTGCTGTATGAATCTTGAATTTTTCATTCCTCTAGAGAGAAAGTCTGTAGGCAGAGAGAAAAAAGTTTTTTGATGAAATGAATAATATGAAATGAAATATCTTTCTGTGAATGAGTATTTTTTCCTCTCTCTTACCCTTGTCTGCACTTTTTTTTGTGATTGAGTACACGTATGTAAAATCAGAAAATGGATTTTTATACTACATCGATCTTCTTTCTCAAAGTGGTGAAAGTTGTTAGTTCAAAAAAAAAAGTTTTACAAAATACAATTTCCTCTAAATACAACTTTGTTGAACTTTTTTTCCTCATTTGTTTGAATAATGATGATAATGTATGTATAATATCCCACCATTTCTAAAATTCTCTCGTTTTTTGTATAACTCCCATAGGAGAAAAGTTGGTGCAGTGGGCATCTGAAAATTTAGTTGTAGAAGTTCTAATACACTGTCAAGTCAATACTCTATTACAATGTATGAAGAACCTTCTTGCCAGTTTCACTCGACATAGACAAATTATTCATTCTGGCTACACGTTTCAAGGCAGTGGCTCATGGATTCTGCAGGTAAAAACAAACTTATACACAATTTAACTATAATATATTTGTCCATAAGGAATTGACATAGTTTGGAAAGAAGAAGAAGAATCAAAATGCATTTTTGATGTTTTCTCTCCTTGCTCTCTTTTACATATATTTACTTTTTGTAGGGATTTATGTATATATATTTTTCTTTTCTGTATATTGTATATAGGACGGAACTTTTTCCTACAGTGACTTTATAGAACTATGGGGAGAGCCAGAAGTGTCGCGAATCCTATCAGCCTACAAAGGTGATATTAGTGTCAGCGTTCACTGTGCTTCAGGTAAAATTTTGTTACCTTTTTATATGATGTCGATGATTATAACATTTTAAATTAAATTTACATTGTAAAGCAGAAAACGGATGGACTGATGAACGACTAAGAAAAGAATCATTTTCTAAAATGTGCCAAGTGAGAATGAATCCACCAGATCAATTAGTAGGACATGCAGCAGGAGTAGTTTCATTCACAGGTATGTCGAATTAATATCTACGTCTATATGCATAGTATTACATAAAAGACTTATAAACATTTTTTTTTGTAGAGTACATGAGTAAAATGTTGGTTCCATCACCACTCAAAGAAATTCTTGAACCGTCCGAAATTGTAGGAAATATTCGTTTCAGTCGACCTACACTTTATTGGTAAGTCAAAATTCTATATCATATCTATCTCTCTTACGTCTATACATAAAAAGTTCCAAAAAGATGTTTGCTAATAATAATTATCCTGATATATTGACTTCAAATTAACATTAACTTTTCAGCTTCCCAGGAGGACAAGGTGATGCAGCCCTATTTGGAATCAATGGCTTCAATATGTTAATCGATGGTGGATTTTCTCGTCGCTCATGTTTTTGGAATTTTACTAGACATTTAGATAGACTTGATGCCGTTCTACTAACACGTGTTAATAATAACGCTGTTTGTGGACTAGATGCAGTTTTAGAAAGAAAACGAATGAATTCTGTCTATCCACAAATTGGTCATTTCTTTGGTAATGTTGTTGAGCGTAAAAATGCTGAAAGTGAAAAAGAAGATAATACTGAGTTACTAGTAAGTTTGACAAGTACTGGTCAAAGACTAGTAGACAATTTAAGAAATATTAACCTTAGGCCCCATCTTTGCTTCCGTGAAAATGTTATTGAGCCAATTAACTTGTATAATAAAATTGGACATGGAAAACTTGATTTATATGTTTTAAACCCAGCAAAAGATTCCAGAGAAGTAAGAGAATTTCTAAGTAAATGGAATACTGACTGTAAATCATTTGTTTCTGCACGAATGTCAATGAAAGTTGAAGGAAAAGAACTAAATTACCCAGTACTCAATTTAGTCTCAATTTGTGCACTTTTAGTTTGGCAACCAGACTCACCAAGAGATCCAATTACAAGAATACTATTTCCAGGTTCTACACCACAACAAAAAATATTTGAAGCTCTAACAAAATTAAAACATTTGGAATTTCTAAGATATCCTATATGTTCTGCAAAAACTATTGCAGCATCACATAAATCTAAATTGAAATCAGAACGTGTTGTTTCTGAAGCTAGATCTCAATTTAGTAGCTCCAAATATTCAACAGCAACAGATTCTACAGCAGCTGCTACTACTAAAACATCATCAAGAGTTGCATCTTCAAAATATGGTCGAGTTTCATCTGCTGATGCAAGAATTAAAAGTTCTGATAAAATTTCATCAAGTGTTAAAAGTGACTCGAGCTCTACACTAACAACTGGAGGAGTTGAAAATATTACTGGAGCTACAAATAATGAAATTTCACAACAACCATTAAAAGATGTTAAAGAAGTAAAAGAAAGAAGCTCAAGACGCTCTGATAAGAGTCGTGTAAGAGATAGTAATAAAGAAAAAGATAATAAATTAGTTGAGCAATCAGCAGCAGCTAAACGTGAATCAAGAAAAGTCTCAAGTCGTATTGATACATCTGCTCCTGTAAGTTTAACTAAGAATTTAAGTGGAGCTAAAATTCCTCCTAATAAAGATTCATCAAAAACATCATCAACAAAAGTCTCAAGTAAATCAACAACAGCAGCAGAAAATAAACCTACAACTAAATATGGTATTGCAGCAGCAATGAGTAAAGTCTCAACTCCACCACCTACACCACCAAAAGCTGCAAAAGAAGCAACAAATAGAAAAGTTATTGAGCATAAAACTGCCAGTCAGAAAACAATCAAACCACCAATTAGTTCTTCTACTACAGAGAAAAAAGAAAAAGCTCCTATATCATTATCAAGACCTCCTTCCTCTAGACCAAGTACAGTGAAATCTAAAACTGATTCAAAAGTTCCAACAACAGATTCTAAAAGAGCAGTTAAAAGACCAACAGGAAGTGGAAGTGCTGCTGTTACAGCAGCCGCTGCTATTGGAACTGCAACTTTGGCAAGTGCAGCTATTATTTCTTCTACAAAAGATGAAGAAGAAAAGAAAGAAATTATTTCATCAAAAGATGCAGTAGAAGAAAAAGTTGTAGAAGATGAACATCCAAAAACAAATGGTACATCAGTAGTACAAGAAGAAGAAGTTACAATTATAAGTACAGGTGATAAAGATCAACCTGATGAGCAAATTGAAGCTGAAGAAGAGAAACAAGTAGAAGAGAAAATTGTAAGTCAAAATGGATTTGGTGCAAGTGCAACAGGAACTGAGTCAAGTTCTGAGCTCAGTTCACTTGATCATGTTTCAGCTAATGAGGAGATTGAAGATGATAAAGGGACCATTTCTGAAGATATTACAGCCAAAGATCTTTATGCTACTAATACTACTCTACCTTCTTCAGAGACGCATACTATTACTGATACTGAAGGAACTATTGGAAATGAGCCTAGTGTTAGTGGTGGAGATGTTGATGAAGAAGAAGATGAGTATCTTATTGTTGAGAAAGACGAGTCTGAATCTGCTACTGCTGAGTTAAAGACAAGTTCTGAGCAAGTTGTTGTTGAAAGTGAGAGTAAGAAGGAAGATGAAGAAGAAAAGCATGATGAAGAAGAAATTCAGAAAGATGAGCCAGAAGGTGAGTAACTTTTTATGATATACATATTTATATGATTAAATTTTGTAGTCAGTGAAATGATCTGTATATGTATGTACTATATTATGCTTGGCATGCTTACTATATGTTGTGATTATGATTCCTACTAATTATAGAGCCTTCCAAAGATGAAAAGAAAGAAGAAGATGACAATAAGATGGAATCAGTAGAGCCAACTGAAGTAGAAGAAGAAATAATTGTAAAGAAAGAAGAAGAGAAAGTTGAATCAGTGCCTACTGAAATCACTACAAATGGAGAACAAGAGAAAATAACAACAACAGAGTATGCTTCTGAGGAAATTGAAGAAGCAGTTGAGAAATATGAGCAAGAAATCATTAAGGGAGTTGAAAGTGAAGTAATTACTGATGAAAAACAACAAGAAGAAGAGGAGCATAAAGAGGAAGAAATTATAGTACCTGAAGAAAACAAGGCTGAAATAGAGACACAACCTGAAATTAAAAGTCAAGATAATAATGAAGAACAACAAGAAGAGAAAACTACTACTGCTGTCGATGACGAGCAAATTGAGTCAGAAGTTGAGAAAGAGATTATTACACAAGAAGAACAACAACAAGATGATGAAAATGTAGTTCATTCAGAACCTTTGGTTTCAATTCCTGAAGAGTCTAGCAGAAAAAGTAGCATTAATGTTGCTGAGACAAGTCGTAAGAGTAGTGTCAATATTGTTGAGGAACAAGCCAGTCGAAAAAGTAGTGTTGCTGAACAACAACAAGAATCAATGAATGTTAATGAACAAGAGTCATTAAGTCGTAAGAGTAGCATCAATAATGAGCAACAAGAACCAAGTCATATCGAACAAGAGTCAAGTCGAAAAAGTAGCATTGTTGGAGAACAAGAATCGAGTCGAAAAAGTAGTATACATGTTGCTGAAGAACAACAAGAATCAAGTCGAAAAAGTAGTATCCATGCTCCTGAAAATGAATCGAGTCGAAAGAGTAGCATTGTTGCAGAACCAGAATCAAGTCGAAAGAGTAGCATCCATGCTCCTGAAAATGAATCAAGTCGAAAAAGTAGCATAAATATTGAACAAGAGTCAAGCCGAAAGAGTAGCATTCAAGAACCAGAAACAATTACAGAGAAAGTTGAAGAGCAAAGTGAAAGTACACTTCCTATACAGACTACTGAAAGTAAAGTGCCTGATGAATCTAAAGAAGGGGAAAGTGAGACACCAATAGCAGACACTCAAGTTGATATCATAACAACTACAGCACAAATCGAAACCTCACAACAACAACAACAGCAAGAAGAAGTAGAAGAACCAGAACAACAAATAATTGTTGAAAGTAAAGAAACCTCACGTCGTGAATCATCAACAAGTAATAATGTTGCTCAAAATCAATTACTTGGTGACGATAGACGTATGAGTGGTGCTAGTATGATTGATGATAACAAATTATTATCTGGTCAAGTAATTGACGACTATCAATATGATATTGAAGAAGAATTACTTGATGGTGATAAAGGTAAAGATCAAGTTGATACTGAAACTTCAAGAGAGTCACAATTTGGCTCAGAATCAAAAGTACTTGATGATGATGGTGAATGATCAAGCAACTGATGAAATGCAAATTGAAGAGTCACTTGAGAAATTGGAAGAATTACCTCTACAAGCTATTCCTACTACAGATAATAAAGAAATTGTTGAGTCACAACAACAACAAGATACTGAAGTTATTATTGAAAAAGATGAAATTGAAGCAACTAAAGAGACAATCACAACTGAAGAAATACGTCGTGAATCACTGAAATTAGATAATAAATATTTACCAGAGGAGAATAAGCCAACAGCTGAAGTTGAAGTTATTCGAAGTGCCTCAGGAGTATCAGAAAGTGGACTTGTTGCTGCTGCTAGTGCTCAAGAACATGAAGATTTTAAAGGTTCTGAAGGTGAGCCAGAACAGCCACAAGTACTTGATGAATTTGTTGTTGGACAAGATCAAAAAGAAGATGTTGATGTCCAAATTGAATCAGTAGATAAAGTTGCTACTAATGAAAAAGAAGAGAAGGATGAGGAGGAAAAGAAAGTAACTCATAATGAGCCAGAACCAATTGTCGAAACGCAACAGAAAGAAGAAGAGCCAATGAAAGTTACAAAGGAAGATACAACTCCTGAACCTGAAATTAAAGTAGAAAGTTATAGCTCCAACAACAACTACTAATACAGAACATTCGAAACCAGTGCCGTCAGCAATTCCACCTAAAATACCTAGAGAATCTAGAGAAGTCATTCGTACTCCAGGTAATTTATCAAAAAATATTTTAGTATTTATAGATTTTAGCATAGTAGAAAAATACTTGTATTATAATTTTAGATGAGGTAGCTGATTTGCCTATGCATGAAGAAGTTGAGCCAGGAACATACGAGACAGATGAATTTGTAGCTGAGCATGATGATGAACAAGAAGAAGAAGAAGAAAATAATGATGGTCAATATGTAGGAGAAGGTGACGAAGGTGTTGAAACTATTGAAAAAATTACACGTTCGCCAATGCCATGGATCAAGTCCACAACAACAACCAACTCCAGCCGATATTGCAAAAGCTTTAGAACAAGAACAAGCTAAAAGTGGAACAGTAACAACAACTACGCCTATAACTGCAGCCACTGAAGCTCAACCTGTAACTACAGCTTCACCAACATGGCCATCTGAAAAAGAAAAGGAAGAAGAAATAATTACAAAAGATGAAGAAAAAGAAGAGGAACAAAAGGCTGAACAACATGAAGAGCAACAAAAAGTTGAAGAAAATAAAGACATCCCATCACCAAACCCAGAAGTTCAAATAGAGTTAGAAGAGCCTTTAAAAGAAAAACTTCCAACAAGTTCCTCCACCACCTTCACCAGTTCCTGAATTACAGCCAAGAGAACCATCACCAATTCCTTCAGATTTAAATACAGCAACAATTGTCGAGAAAATCGATGCTGCTGTAAGTCCAGTATCAGAATCTTTACTTACTCAAAGTGTAGCTAAGCCAATTGAGAAGACTAAAGAAGAATCAAAAATAGATGAAAATACCACAAGTCAACAAGAAGAAAAGGTAGAAGAAAAAAATATTGAAAAGAAATCAAGCGATGAGAAAGAAGAAGAAAGCGTTGAATTGAAAGAAAGTGAGTTAGTTGAGCAACCTATAGTGGCTGTAACAGAGGAGGAGAATAGTAGCCTAAGAAAATCTTCCGTGCATGAAACAGAGTTAGAGTCTAAGGACAATGAAAATGAACGTGAGCCGGAAGAAATGAAGGAAACTACTACTAGTGTTGGTGGTGATGTTGAGAATCAAAATGAAATGAAAGTAGAACAACAGCAAGAACAAAATATTTCTTCAACACCTGTGGAAAAAGAACAAACTGAAGAAATAGAAAGTAGCCCAGTTCATATAGATGAACAACACAAGGAAAAAGAAGAAGACGACGCTGGAGAGAAATTGATATCGATTAGTCCTGAACCAGAGAAAGAAGAAGAGAAGCCGGCTCATGATACTACTGTTGTTGAAGAAGAAAAACCACTCGACTCAATTAAAACTGGTGATGAAAAACAAGACAGAGACGAAGAGCCAATGCTCTTGTCACCTAAACCAGAAACAAAACCAATTGCCTCTGTTGTTAATTACACCTTCAACACCTCCAGTTACTTCAGCAGATAGTAGCTTAAGTATTGCAGGCGAAACTCATTTCCCAATTCCACCTGAAGAAGAGAAACAACAACCAGACGATGATGAGGCTACTAAAGGTAAGGATTTTTAGCTTTTAATTATGAGTCAATTATTTACTAAGCTGAATGAAATTCAGTTTATCATAGAATAATTGACTCATAAGTAATAAACACGCCATTTTTTAACTTTATAGATATTGCATCACAAGAAGAAAAACAAACTGAAACTCAACCAAAGTCTGATGAAATTAAAAGTGATGATGTTGCTGATGAGAAAGTAGTATTGCCATCAAGCCACGTGCAAGAAGAAAAAGAAGAAGAACAGACTGAGTCAGAGAAACCGATCGATGAAAAAGAGACGACAAACTTGAAAACTTCTAGTAGCACAACTCTTACAACTACTACAGAGCGTAAAGCTTCCAGTGACGAGTCATCCACTTCATCTGTTTCGGCTTTAACAGCCATCAGTAAAACAGTTGAAGATGACAACAACAAAAAAGTTAAAGAAGAAATGTTGATTGAAGAAGAAGAGCAACCAAGTAGTAATGATAAAGAGCAGCAAAATAATACACAAGAAGAAGAGCCTAAAAAATTGTTTAGTTTGCCCCGTGATGAAGAGCAAGCTGCTGAGGGAGATAATGAAGAAGATAATGAAGATAATGATGATGAAGAAAGTGGATTTAGTGCAATAAGAGCTGGACTATTGGCTGCTTCAACAACATTGAGTGCTGCTGTTGTTAAACAATCTACTGGAGAATTTGCAGTTGTTGAACCAACTCCACCTCCTTCACCAAAAGTCATTAGTGGTGAAGAAGATGAAAATAAAAAAGTTGTCGAAGAAGAGTCTAAAAATGACGATGATACAAATGCTAATGTAGTTGAAGAAACACAAAGTGCTGAAGATGATAAGAGAAAATTATCAGTTGATAGTTTAGAATCTACACCAATAACTACAACAACTACTACAAGTAACGTAGCTTTTGAGAGTGTACCCACTGTCATTGAAGCTGAAGACTTAAAATCAGAAAGTTCTTCTGTAGCTACAAGTCGTAAAGATTCATTAATTGAGCCTGTAAATCAAAAAGAATTAATTGAAACAGCCGAGTCAGCAGTCCATTGTGCTGTAACTCAAGCTCAAGATGTTGTTTTAGAAGCTAAATCAACTGTACAAGAAACAGAAGATAATGCAGTTGAAATTATGAAAGAGACAGCTGAAGAAATAATTGCTGAAGTTACTCATCAATCTGAGATCCAATGTGAAAATGAAGAAGAAAAAAAGGAAGATGATAAAAAAGACGAAGAAAAAGTTCAAGAAGAAACAGAAATGTGGTGATGATATCAAGTCTCCAATTACAACAACTAAAAAGAGTCCAACAGAAGATTTTGCAATTCAAGAAGAAGAAGATCTCAAAGCCCGTAAAGCACAAGAGTCATTTGCTCAACAACAACAAGACTCATCATCAGGTAATCATCATCAACAACTTACAGAGGAACAACAAAGTGTTCAAAAGTCACCAAAGAAAGTTTCACTTCAAGACTATACTCAAACAATGCAAGAAGCTAAACATGCTTTTGAAGCTCTACAAGAAGTAGCTAAGAAAGGTCATACTCTATCACAAAATGTTCAAGAATGTAAGAAAACTGTACAAGAAGCTATTAGACGTCGACTAGAAACTGATGAATATCGTCCAGCAGCCCCAAAAGAACCACAACCAATTCCAGATGATGATGAAAATGATGAAGAATTAGAAGGCTCTATTACAGTGTATGAAGCTTTAGAACAAATTGCTACAGCCGGAAGCAGATTTTTTGATCAAATTATATCTGAGACTGAGAAAAAGAAAATGGAAGAAGCTGTAGCTGCTGCAGTTGCAGCTGCTGAACAACAAGAAGGTGGTGGAGATAATAATGAAAGTGGAGTTCCAGCAACGTCACCACTTAAATCTCCTGAAGGTAAATCATTAAGTGATGAAGAACTTATGAAAAAAGCTGCAGCTGCTTTACAATTTTTACAAGGAACTTTTCAATCTATGCAGCCACCTGAAAAACATCATCCACATTGTGCTCTTCATCATCATCACCATCATCATCACCAACAACATCATCATCATTCTACTACAGAAGAACAACACCAACATCATGAAGAAGAGAAGCACGAGCAGGAAATTGTCCATATAGAAGGAAAATCTGAAGAGAAAGTCGTCACCACTATGAGTCAAGAGTCTTCTAGTAACATTGAAAAAGAAGTCAAAATGTCATCATCTTCTTTAGAAAAAGATGACGATGTTTTTGTTACTACTGAAGAGACCAAAGAAGAGCAAGAACAGCAGCAAAGTAGTGAGAAGCTCAGAGAAAGTTGAAAAAGAAAATGTCAATACAACAACAAGTTTACTAGCAGAAGATTCTTCTACAACTATACCAAGTCGTCGTTACAGTTCAGTAGAAAGTGGAAAGAAAGAATGTGATGATAGTGAGACGATGACAAGCACCGGATGTGAGAAACAACGTCGTGCATCAGAAGCTATTGGAATTTCTCACACTACTACTTCAGAACCGTCTACAACTTTCACCAAGCAAAGTAACATTACAGAAGAAATTGTCAATATTGAAAAACAACATAAGGAACCTAAAGAGCATCATCATCATCATCATAAAGAAGCAGGATCAACAAGCTACTCTCTAATATTTGGTTCAGCAGCAGAGCCAGATGATGAAGAATCAACACAAACTGATGATGGTGTTGATTTAGCTGGTAGTGGAAGTGGTATTTTATCATCAGTAGCCAGTGCAACTAATACAGGTTCAGAAGATGTTAATGTTGGTAGTACTTCTCAACCTGATGAGCCACGACCACCTACAGGATCTTCAATGGGTCAAAAGTCTGATTGTGGTTATCAAACTAGAGATTCTGGTGAAGAGGAAAGTGGAACTTATACAAGTTTAACAATTACTACTGGTGAATATAAAGAAGTTTCAGCAATGTCAACAAGTAGTGAAGATGAGTTAAAGAGTAGTAGAAAGGAAATAATTACTCCAAATCTACTAAGCTCATCCCAGCAACAGCATGGTGCAGCTACTGATGAAGAAACATATTCCTCTGGGGATTTTAGTGACAGTCAATTATCTACTGTACCACGCTCAGCTGAAATGGTAGTAGTTACAGATGAGGAAGTTACTAATTTTGGTGATGAGTCTAAAAATAATACTAAAGGAAAACCAGATGAGATTTTAGTTAAAAGTTCTTCAACAACTGAAGATGTAACAAATGGAAATTATTCTACTGCTAGTATTACTACAGCAATTACTGAGATGGCTACAACAACTACGTCTACATCTTTAGCTAGTAGTAGTGAATGTACTACGACATCAACAACAACAACAACAGTTAGTAAAGAAGGTCAAGAATTATTAAAAGAATGGGGCAAGCCTTTGGGACTACCTGCTATTCATCCAGACAATGGTGGTGATGATGAAAATAACGGAGCTTGTGGTGGTGGCACAGGAAATGGCAATGGAACAACAACAGGACCAGACTCATTTGTTTCTTTAAGTGGAGCTGCATCTGGTATGGCTTCTGGTGGAAGAGATACACCAAGAAAAGATGAGCAAAAGAAAACTAATCCAAGTACTGGTAAAGGAAATACAACTTCAACTAGTACTTCAAGGCATCGTGAGAGAACTTCTAGAAGATCAACTCGTACACCACCAATTTATGTTGATTTGGCTTATGTTCCTCATCACGGAAATAGTCATTATTGTGACTCTGAGTTTTTCCGTTTGATTCGAGCAAGATACTATGTATTTAGTGGACTAGAGTCCTAGTCGCGAAGTCTTTGATGGACTACTTCAAGGAAAGCAACAATGGGAAGACAAGAATTTAGGTGAGTACCTAACTACTACTACTACTATTGAGTTTTAAGATTAAATCTCATTTTATCCATATGGTGTTTGGAAAGAGATAAAAAAAATTTGAAATGAAATTCATATTGCATACATAACTATTTTCTTTGAAGGACAATATAGATTGCCTTTTTTGATAGAATGAAGCGCAAGTGTAGATTACTACAAGTGTTTTGTATATTAGATATGAAAATGTTTTATGCATGTTGTATAGTAGGACAGATATGAGTATAAGCTGTCAGTTGTTACAGAGTATATGTAGTACAGACTATCGACCATGAATACAAATGCATATCTGAAAGAAGAAATGAGTTTTGTTTTTGTACTCTTTCAAAAGAAGATGATGAGAGAGAGAGAGACAGAGTCAAGTTAAAATCGCTCAGAGTTTTAGTAACCTGTCAGAGTTTTAGATTGAGCAGAGTAATCGTTCCAAAAGTTATTTGCTTGCATTACTAGTAGCTTTAAGTAAAAGCCGTAAAATGACAGCAAGAAGGATTTTCCTTGTTAGTTTACTACATATATATATATATACTTACTGATTATCTATATATACTTGGCTCATGCTATGTTCCAAAAGTAAGTGAAAGTTGGAAAGAGAAAGTAGAATAGACAGCCAAGTTTAAATCACTACGACCATCACATCACATCGTCGACCCGAAACCACAAATGCTTTGGAAAACACTAGAATAGAGCAAAGGAGGAAGGAACAAATTTGAAATGAGGGAGATAGATGAGAGAAAGCATGTAATCTGTATTTGGCCTTCTCGTCAAGTAGTTTTCTACTTCATATACTTTCACTGCACTTTCTCTCTCTCTCATATGTGTTTTAGAGAAGAGTCTACAGACTTTCACCACCTACGAACGAACCTCTTTTTCATTTCATGTGCATCAGTAATGGTATTCTACTCATTTTAACTCGCTCGCTCTCTCTCTTGAATTGAGTCTCATACAGTAGTACATTGTACATAGTAGATTCTAGTTTAGAAGACCCTACAACATTTTCTCCTTGAGAATTGCAAACATATATATATAGAGATAGATAGCTAGTGAATGCATGTAGACTGAAGGAGGACAATCGATTTATTCTAGTTCAGTTGTGTAGAGTCCACATACTACATTCCAC
>VCNE01003711.1:0-11240 GCA_009869805.1 Oncopodura yosiiana | reverse complement strand
CTTAAGAATTTTTTTTTTTTAAAAAAAAAAAAAAGTATACAACAAAAAAATGGCAATAATTATTTCATTAAAAAAGTATATAATATGAATTTATATACACTCAATACTAGTACGTTTTTACTAATATATATCAATACAATGTATTGCTTTCATTTAATTGTACTAAGCATGGAATTATATCAAGATTAAAAATTAATTAAAACATTTTAATTCCAAAAGTAAATATAATAATACTCTTCTCTTTTTACAAACAAGCTCATTTTCTTTCACATAAGATCGAAGAAAATATTAGTTAATTTTTCTTGTTTCCTGTTGCAACTTTCTTAATTTGATTTGAGGCTTCAAATCCTTGATGATGATGGTGACCGTGATGATGATTGTATAAAGGTGCGTCATGATGATGATGAATTTGGTGGTGATGAATTGGTGTAAAATGAGGTTTAGCTATTCCTCTCTCATGATAGAAATGAATTGGTTGACTAACATGGCATGAACAGGCAATAGGCATTTTGAATGTATCAACGTGTAGTCCTTCGTCATAAGTATAGGCTACAAGTCTTACAAAATTATGCTTTTGAAGACAGCGAGAATAGTAATGAGAATCAATAAAACTGCAAGGAGCATCAGGATATCTGTATTGAAAAGAAGTTTCAGAATAATGATATATATCAATCAACATTTCAAAATTCTTTTAAATATCTTACATGCACTGCTCTAATCTTAGCGTTTGTGTATAATCTCGACGATAATGAGTTTTATGTCCATAATGTGGTCCTTTTGGTACAAAATCCAAGTTGACAATAACTTTCCATTTGCCATATGTATTTACAGCTCTTCGTGGTCGACCATAATAAATATCAGATGGACATATGTAACCTCCTTTCTTATAATAATCAGCAGCATATGTATAACCATGATAGGGAGGTTTGTATTGGTCAAGGTGTTCATTATGTGAATGTGATACACCAAAATAGTGCTTATATGTGTATCCTTCTTCTTCAGCTCTTGTTAAATGGTCAATTAAGTTATCTGCTGATTGATATGTTACATCAGTTAAAAGTTGTTGAGCATAATGTGGATTGTTATGAATTGCCCAGAGAATTGTGTCACTATTATAAAAGATAGATAGATATGCATATATAATTTCTTAAATCTAAAATATTATATGTACTCTTACGTAGGATATTCATGATCTTCAAGACAAAATGTAATATTGTAGAAATATTTATTTTTGTGGACACACTCTGGTACTTTGTGAACATCGTAGTGATATGGTTCAAAGTGATTATGATGATGTTCCTCGTGCTCGTGGCCCTATTTTAGTGAGAAATTTTAAACTTTTAAAATTTAAAATAGTACTTGACTTACATAATGATGATGTGGCTCATGATGATGATGTTGATGGTGGTGTTGTGGATGATGAATTAGTCCATGATCCTTTTAATAAAAGTAAAAGACATTCATTTTCAAATTAGATTCTTGTCATCAATCAAATGTAAGTTGTAATATAGTATTCCAACGAAGCATAAAGCATGTTTAAAATGCAGTGCTAATTGACTCGTAATGTGTAACGACAACGAGTGTATATTATAAAATTTATAGCCCACAATAGTCAAAATTTGAGCTGCCTGCATCAAAAAATTGCATAATGCAAGAACCTGTTCTCCATCAGATATTAATAAGTACTTCCTTTAATACTCACTATATATGTAATTAATGTGAGTTACGCATATGAGTTTTTGATATGCTTAATGCGTAATGTGTAATTGACTCTACATATATAACAAAGACAGAGGTGTGGCATATTGTATTGTTTGCTCTTGTTAAAGTATGTAAAGTAAAGTAAGCTAATTAATTGTCACTTTACTAGCTATAATTACAATTGTGATCAAACACACATGACATACTATAAATGCAAATCAACATAATTAATTAGTTGTTTTTTAGTAGTAATATTCCGCAAGGAAGTAAAAAAATGTGGCTCGTGTATGACAGTAAAAAAAGGAAGTCTTGTATTCCCTTTCATATGATATTTGACATTTTTAAAAGAAGTTTTTACCATCATGTTGTTAAACATGTAGTTGAATGCATTCATTGGACTACTTAAAAATACATGATCCTGTAAATTGGAAAGATATTAATATATATATGCCCTAAATAATTGTCGCCCTATATATTATAATAATTTCCTTCTTGGCATTTTACCACTTGTACTTTTTTTTGGATTTTGTTAATTACTTTACTGTACCTTGTGACTATGATGATGATGATGATCTTTATCTAATGTTCGAACTTTGTCATAGTGGTCAAAGTGATTATGAGGATCTCGGTGAACATTAGAAGTCCTATATATTATAATAATTTCCTTCTTGGCATTTTACCACTTGTACTTTTTTGGATTTTGTTAAATACTTTACTGTACCTTGTGACTATGATGATGATGATGATCTTTATCTAATGTTCGAACTTTGTCATAGTGGTCAAAGTGATTATGAGGATCTCGGTGAACATTAGAAGGTTTCAGTGGTTTCTAAAAGTAAAAGAAATACTAGTTATAAAATAATAGGTTCTCCTCATCACGAATGTGACTTTCTATTTACACTGTGGTGATGATGGTGATGATTCTTTTCGTGTTCTTCATGATGCTGATGATGATGTTCTGGATGAGGACCATATTCTATTTTGAAAAGAAAATTAGAATTATGATAATAAAATGTACTTTTGTTTTTACCTTCCCCATGATGCTCATGACTTATTGGATGATGTTCATGATGATGTGGCTCACTTTCATGATGAGCTTCTACTGGATGATGTTGTGGATATACGTAATTATTAGTTTCATGTTGTACTCCATAAAGTCCAGTTCCAGCAGTTTGAATTTTATGAACGACCTTCTTAATATTATTACTACTACTTACATTTCCTTTGGGAACATTGTTATTTTGATTCAATTTGTATCCTGCAATTGGAGGAAGTGAAAACCAAGGCTTTGACTGTTGTTGTTGTTGTTGAATACGTTGTAAGAAATTGTAAGGTTCTCCAATCAATTTTTGACTTGGATGAGTACTACTTCTAACTTCTTTATTTGAAGCAGAACTCTTTTCTTTTTCACTTTCTTGAATAACTTCCTGTTGAGCTTTTTTAGTTAACACTGGAAGTGGTTGTAAATTATTGTTTTTCTCATCTTCTCCTTCTTCGTCTTCATCTTCTTCTTGAATTTGTTGATATCTACTTGGTAATGGCAACTGTGTAATTTGACGAGTGACAAGTTGGCTTTCAGACTCTTGATTGATTTCTGGTTTATTCTGATTTATAATAGCTGAAGATGATACACCTTTTTCTTCAGTCTCCAGTTTGGTTTCATTTGCAAGAACAAATGCTAGTGTACAAATCAGGAGTAATGAGAGAACTCCTTTCATTTTGATGGAAATTAAACTAACAGCAGTCACAGTATAATAATATAAACACTTTCAACTTCTTCTTTGATACTTTTTTACAGACTAAATGCAAAATCAGAGTTTACATGAATTTTTATATGGCTTTCTTTCCATTTATTTTATACACGCACATTTTTTATGATACGCCAAATGTATTTTTGACACTTGACAGCCTTCCTTACATATATACATGCTGTTTCATAATTGGGCTTCTTTTATTGTATTAACTCTCTCTGTAAGTAAGTATATAAGATTAATATGAAGTATCAACTATAAAGAAAAGAGTAAAGTAAATAATAATGATCTAGGTATTACGTCAGGAGGGTGGTAAAAAGTTGCAGAGAGTGATTTCCTCAGTGATTAATATTATCTAATGCGAAACCAATTATATACAAGTCCAATTTGTATCCAAAAATGCTACATTATTTCATTGCGTACGAAATAGTAGTATTTGGTTCAAACATGACAGCACAATAATGCTAATTATGTATATGTAACATTTATTTGCTTTGATGATAATTCTTGTTTTTAAAAGTAAGTATTGAGGTTAATTACACTTTTTTAATAATAGCAAATGATCATCACATATAATATACATTTTTCTATTATTGGTAAATAATAAAAATGCTTTTGTAATTGCTTAAATATACTAGAGACACAAACTTAAGTAAACACTCTAAAAAAAGTTAATTGCTAACACCAGTAATCTTGTCAACCAAGGAATTAAGTAGATCCAATTCTTGACTAATTTTATCCATTCTAATTTTCACAATAGCTTCATTAAATTGAGTATATTGTCTGCTTTCCTCAACACTCATTTCAACTCCTAAACTTTGAGCAAATAATTCTCCAACAACCTTTCTCATATGCCATATTCTTTTTTCTCGTATTTCCAATTGTTTTGCACGTCTTGAAATCTTACTACTCATAACATTTCCACTATTTTCCAACACCTTATCACAAAATGTTTTCATCTCAGCATCTCTTTCTAAATTATCCCATTCTAGTTTATGTCTTAAAAAGTCACCAGTCATTTTCTTCAATTTTACAAGACGCTCTGGTTCAATTGATATTGAAGCCCATGTTGTTTTATTTTCACCAAAATGACAACAAGTTCCAGGGAAATTGTCGACAATAAATTGACGAAGACAAGACCAATATGTTATCCATTGTCGACGCTCTCCAGCAATTTCTTTAGCATCTGTCAGTGCTGTGTTAAGGACTGAGATAAATAAATTAGAACAAATGATAGCTACGAAAAAAGCATATCCAATTAAATAGATTATTCCTAGTGAGTGAATTGAAGACTCTTCTAAAATTCCAAAAAAATCTGCAGTTACAAGTCCACCAGTAAGTAAAGTGACAGTATCATGAAATGTGTGAAAGTTTTGAATATTATCACCAAATAAAAGATTTCCAGAAGTTGCAAATGCTAATACAATGATACAGAAGAAAAGAGAGAATCCCAACATTAATGGTGAAATGAGTCGTAATGTAATTGAAACTATAAGTAATCTCTCATTAGCCAATTGAAGTAATTTCCATAAACGAATAATACAAAACCATTGAGCTAGAGCAAAAGCACCATTATGAATTTGATCCCATAATGAAGCTTTTTGTAAGCTTATAAATTCATTAACTCTCATTTGATCAATTTGACTAACAATATCTGTAACAATATGTAATCTCTTGATAGAAACTCCTAATGCTGTTACAATACTCATAATGATGGCTACATCTAACCAGAAACTAAATGTAAGAAATACTAAATAAGTATTTGCAGAAATAGTATTCCAAAGTAGCATAATTAATAATATTCCAAGAAAAATGACTAGAGTTCCAAAGCAAAATGCCCACCAAGAATTTTCTTCTGAAAAATTTTCAACAAGTTGATCTTCTTCTAATAAAATCAAAGGATTAATATAAGATGACATAACAAATCTTTGACTTGGTCCACGTTCAATAGAAAGAATCACACTAGTAAAAATATTTATTGATGGTGAGAAAACTGTAAATTCTATAAATATTCCTCTTGTTCTATCATCTAGCCATTGATTTCTTCTCAAATATCTTAAAACACTTGAGGATTGACGTAAATTTCTTCCTAATTCAGCAATATATCCATCGCCATCATATTTATTTATAATTCCTGATAAATCAACTGATTTTGTAAAATTTTTTGAATAATACTTCCATACATCGTTTGTTGATTTAAATGGTCGAGATGAATTTTTTGGCATATTTGTCCACAATGGATTATATGTTATATTATCTTTAGATGATGCTTTATATTCACCAAGACAGTTGGAAACAAATTGACTCATTTTGTCTGATACTGTACATGTTGAACTACGAACTTGAACTTGACGAAGTCGAGCTACACCAAGTAAAAGAGTGGAGTTTCCTTGAAGGTAAACTGGTGATAATCGAGCAAATTGAATTCTTTCACCAGTATAACTTCTTTGTGGATGAATTACTGGGAATAAAGTATAATGCATGTATCGATAAAAATCCTCATGATCTTGAATTTTATGGAAAGCTACTGCTTTACCAATATTTTCATCATCTGGGTTGAGTAAGAGTGAATCTCGAATGAAGGATGTCACTTGATAGCTCTGTTTTTGAGATGAGAAGAAAGAATGTCAAAGTTCTTATATAGTGGTTGGTTAGTTATGTACTTACATGAACATTATGACCAGAATGAGCAATATATGTCATTGGAATCATAAAAATAATATAAAGTAATGCAATAACAGCACCAGTTTTAAGTCTTTTATAATTTCTTGCTTCACCAATTAATTTCTAGAAATACAAAAAAAAATCACATACTAACTCTTATCAGTAAATAAATATAGCTGTTATTTATTCTTACATGAATTTCTTGTGCACTTAATTTTTCATATATTTTACTTGGTTTAAATGTTGCAAGTTTTAATGGCATCCAACTATTTTTAATTTGTTCTCTCTTTTTCTTGTTATGAACTAAAATTTGAAAGCGACCTTTTTCAATTGATCCACTTTTTCTTGCAACAATTGATAGAAAGAAAGCTAAAATAATAGCTCTCAAAGGTTCACCAATTAAAAGTGATTCAAGGAATGAGAATCCAACACCTTGAGACCAATTTAAGGAACGTAAATAGCCATAGCTCAATCCACAGAAAAATATAAAACAGCAACCAATGAGAATTGTACAAAGACACAAAAGCCATAAGATATATAAGCAAAATGATGGGAAATAATATTCTTGCTCATTTTTAATTGGAGCCATTCTACACACTTCTAAAGTGATTTTGACATTTTCTTCATTTTCAACAAATTCATTTGTATCATTGCTACTACCAATTTGTGACTCTAGTTCTACATCAAGAAAATCTGATGAGCTATAATTTTGTTCAAATGTAGATATTGGTTTGGCTACTGATACAATTTCTTTGTCAGGTTTTGATATTTTGGATTTGTTGTTACTCATATCTTCTAAATACTGTTGATCAATTAGGTCTTCAATGTTACCATCCCCTTTCAATATTCCTGCATTCGGATTATGAGCTCTTAACGCACGAACTTTTGCATGAGCTCCAATTTTATCAAGAATAGAGTCATTATCATCATCATTATTGATATTGTTGTCATTTACAGCATAAGTTGTAATGTTGCCATCAGAAGTAATTCTATTTTCCACTTGCTCAATATCTACAGAAGGAATTGAGAAATAGCGTGATGGTGTTGAGTTTTGAGAATCATTATCATCATCATGTTGTTTTTTAGTATATAATCCATGAGATTCTTCATCACTTCTTGGAACAAATACATTTCCTTGTTCTTCTTCAGCACTTCCTTTTTGTACTTGTCGTCGTATTTTCCTCTAGTAGCATTTCTGAACGATATTTCCAAAATATTAAAGTAGGAATTTCACTTTGACGAATTCGTCGGAATATTCCTACGATTAAAAGTTCAAATGGAAGTAAGTAGAGTGATGTTAAAAAACCAAGAAACATTGCTGCAGTGTTAATTTGGAAATTGCCAACTTCAAATAGGAAGTCTATGAAATATACACATACATATATATATAATTAGAGATTTTTGACTTTCTTTAAAAACTTTATAATGCTTACCATAATCTTCTAACGGAATTCCATAATGTATAATATTAATAATCATAAATCCAGTAAATATTGTTACAGCAGAAGTCAATCTTTGACATCTTGTAAAACTACTACTTGGTGGACGAGTTAGAATACTAAGCCATAAATTAGCATCAGTCAATTCAATACTTAGTTTATCTTTTGTAAGCTCTAATAAAGTTATTTTGCTCTTTTTCACTAGCAGCTCTTTTATGAATGTAAATTCTGGGTTCTGAAATTGATACAGAGAGCCATGCCTCAATAAAAAAGAAGAAATGTTGATCTGTCTTGACATCTCGAATAATAACTTTATGACAATACCAATCTGGAGAGTTACCAGTATTATCATGCCATAAATGAATTGTTTCTAATTGACCAAGTTCCTTTGGACAAGAAAGAAGAAATGTATCTATTCCACCACGATATAAAACTTTTAATGTTTTATCTTTGATTACATATGGCTAAAAAATAATTTTATTTGATGATTGATTCTTTGAAAAGACTAATCAAAAATATTAAATATATCAACTTACAGCACTACGACCATTTTTTCCTTCCAATTGTAAAGAGACATTAGCAGTTGTTCCATTTCCCCACCAACTTCCAGTAAAAATTGTTACAAGATAATAATTTTGTTCAGAAAAGTCTCCAGATAAATCACTCATAATAGTAATGCCAACATGTTCTTCCTTATGCTTTTTATCCAATTTCCAACAAATGTAAATTCCAATAGTATAAAATCCAAGTAAAATACATACAACTGTTACAATAATTAAATTCTCAGCAATATCTTCAAAACTAATGTCAATATCTATATTAAATTTTCTTTGATCAGGAGAAACAAATTGAGTAACAGCAAATATGCTTGCATGAGTACAAATACAATGTTGTTTTCCATCACTAGTTCTATTTCCAGTACGACATCCTTCTTCAGACCAAATTGAACGATCTGTATCACGATAAATACAACTATAGCGAGTAAAGTAAATTGTAAAGTTTGTCATATGTCCAATCTTTAGTCCAGATGGGTCATTAATCCATATACCAACATAATATTCTTGAAATAAATCTGGTGGAGTTTCATCATCACCTAAATAGTCTGTATGAAATGTACCATTGAAACCATGAAGAGATGATAGAGTTAAAATATTATCTTGGCAAAAATCTTGACGTGTAGGTCTGTAGTCGGCAACAGGAGCAATCTATACATATTTAAGAATTTTAGAAAATTTTTGGTTTATTTTTAATGTATATGTATTGTTTACCAAATATTCTAGTTCCGGATCATAGTCTTCAATAAATACAGTGACTTCAGTACTATAAGGAAGCTGAAGATAATGTGTTATGATTTCTTCATCTTGTAAATCAATTAATTTACTAATATTTGTTGAATGTTGAGTTTTGTCATGTTGTGTTAGATTGAATTTTCGTTGTGGGATTATAATCTCAATTGGATGCGGTAGCTTGTCTATTTCTAATGGTAGATGTGTACTGTGATCTTTAATTATAATGGAGACTATATTACTTGTTAATTCTGGAGGGTCTTGATCATCTAGAAATGGGTTTTCACTTAGTTCTACAATCTTTCGAAATTAAACACAAGGATTATGACAAATACAGACAATTTGTTGGTAATTAAAGACATATCTTTTACCTGAATTTCAATTCTAGTTACATTATCTGCATCAAATAAATCTTGAAGAGATCCTGGCAATTTGATTTCTGTTGTGTGACTACTACCACCAACTTGAGAAGAGAGATTGAAGTATTCACCTTCAGGATTAATATTGCTTAATTGCTCAATTAAAATCATAACATTATCACTACCGCCTTGATACACTTCTCCTACCATTTGATGAGCACCTATAGCATTTTGAACTTGTTCGATTGTTTTAAGAGCTTGAGTAGATACAGAGGCCAACTGTCGTAAGGACTCATCTTCGATGTCGTCTTCAATGTCATCTGTAAACTCATCAAAATCATCTTCAAGATCATCAAAAAAATAGTCACGATCAATATCGTCATCAATAAGATACTCAGATAATTGTCGAGAGTTTCTTGTATAAAGAAGACTTTTATTTTGAGCCAAGTTACGAGATGCTCTCATTAAAATTCCACAAGTGTTTACTGCCGAGCTGTATATAGAAAAGGTTAATTAAGAAGCTTTGAATTTTTAGTTTTACACTTACTCAGCTAATGAAGTAATTTCATCAGTCTCATAAACCTTTTCATTAGGTCTTAATAACTTTTCGAAATCGTCACTTGCATGGTACATTGCAAATGCTGTATTGTTGAGAACAGTATCTGATAAATTATTTTGATTTGATATCATAGAGTTAGCAGAGTTAAACACTTGTTCTACTTGTTCCAATCCATGTGAAGGAACCTTAAAAAACATTGTATTAATTATTTTTGAAAAATCATTTTATAAGGATAATTTACTTAGTACTTGGCTATTTGTTAAAGCCTCAGATAAAAGTTTTTCCAAAAGTACTGTTTGATTATGAGTTAATGAAGGAAGTAACTTTGGATCTCTATTCATGCCTTCAGTAACAGCTAAAACTAATATCAAAGCAGATTGTGGATTTTTTGACTTAATTAATGACCTTAATTGAGACTCTTCACTTAAAATTAAATCTGTTAAAACTTGTGGATATTCTTCTTTTTTCAAATATTCTTGAGTAATTATAAGACGTTGCTGCGACTTTGAGACTACACCTAAAGTATCATCTCTAGCTACAACATTAATTATAACTTGTCGTCCATAAGGTAAATGTAAGTTTGATGCTACAGGTTTGACATCACTGTGAAGTAACCACTGTCGTTCTTCATTTGGAATCCTAGCATAGAAATTGTAGCTAATTGATTGATTTTGATTTTCAGATCCTGAGCAGTCAATAGTTATACAAAGTTTTTAGATATATTCCACCTCTAGCTGGATTTGCAACACATTTTCCAAGTTTTGGAGGTGGTTTTAATTGGTTACTCTTTATGGAAAATGTAAATTAGTTCTATAATTTTATGAAAAATGTTAATTAATATTTCACCTGTCCTCCTACAACAAGATTCACACAGAAACTTGCAAAAAGAAGAAAAAAGAACATCTTTTTTAGATTATTTTACACCAATCTAGGCGAAATCTTTGCATAGCATTGCAATTTAGAAATTTTTCTGCGAAAACATAGAGGTCAAACGTTCTTCTATTCTTCCTTGACTACTGTGATGGAATATTTTTTGTGGTAAGTAAAAAAATTAAAATGCATGAAAATTGTATACTTTGCATAAAATGTATGATTTATTTTCTCTCAATATGCTGTCAGTATACATAAGATCGCTCAAGTCTTTGCTTAGAATGTTCACCAGCACTTACTGGAGCATATTTTTCATTGTTTTGTTCTCTTAGTGGAGAAACCATAATGTCATCATCAGGATGAACAAAATATACAATAGATTGTCTTGCAATCTTCTTTTTAATCTCAATTTCTGGTATCAATACTCGATGATGCTATTATTAAAATAAATAGAAAATAAATGTATATAAATGTTTCTTTAAATAAATAATTTATTGAGAGACTAACTGTTGCTGGAAAGTATCCATTAGACCAAAACTCTAATAAATCTCCAGTGTTGACTAAAATAGAGCCAGGAATTGGTATTGCTGGACTCCATTCTCCATCAACTT
>VCNE01003706.1:0-10408 GCA_009869805.1 Oncopodura yosiiana | reverse complement strand
AGGGGTCGTTGTGTAATGTTAGTGTAACCTAAAACTCACATATTGAAGCACATATGTTTCAGTTTATTCTTTAAAAGTATATGTGTATACATAGTATATGTTTAAGGTGTACTATATATATAGGCTCTGTTTCCGTCGAGTTCAAAAAGGTAAAGTCACATTTGGAAAAAGGAAAAAAGCGGAACTGTGAAGAACGAGGGTTGGTTCCATTCAGAGAGAGTCAAAGTCAAGTGAAAGTACACATAGGTATTACATTGTACATTGTACAACAAGAGAAATGTGCATTACATGTAAAGGTGGAAAGAGAGTATGAGGAAGTGAAGGATTTTGAAGTAAAAAGGAAGAAAAAAAGAGAAAGGGGAAATATGACTAGTATATGACTCCCCTATGCATATAGAACTCATAAATTTCCTGAAATCACCACATTTTTCCGAAAGAAATGGTTTTCCTTTTGGGACTTTGCATATTATGAAATATGAAGTAAAGGGTATAATAATTTGAAATGGTATGAAAAGAAAACTCAAGTTTTTTTCAAGTTCTCTTCTTGACTTGACTCTAAAATGGCATATTGCGTTTTGATTTCCAAATTTGACTCTAAAAATATACATTACAAGACTTGAATACATAGTATCTCATTTTAACTCACAAGTGGACAGGAGAATGAAATATTGGAGACCATATTCATCACTATTGTATAATTACTTAATATTTGATTCGAAATTTACCAAAGTCAAAGAAGTATAGCATGGAAACAAGTCTCACACGTGCTTATTGGGATAGTAGTAGTTTTAAGCTCCTTTGCTTTAGTATCCTGACAGATATAAGCAATATAATACAATGGAATCTGTCTATAAGAGTGCCTATTTTTATATAGGTATTCTGTCTATCACGGTGACTTTTTGAAGTCTCCTGTTTTAAAGCCTATCTAAATACGTTATATTGGTTCTCTTTATAACGGTTCTGAATATAAGAGTATTCTACCTATAACGGTGTATTTCCACCCAATTTTAGAAACTTGGCTCTCTCTATAACGGTAATTGAATAAAAACGACATTTTCAGTCGATATTTTTACCATTTTCTGGAGAAAGAGTAGTAAAAGTTCTGGAAAATTGTGGCAGATATCTGAGTAAAGCAATAGTTCAGATCTTTAGTTGAGAAACGTTCTCTCTATAACGGTTATGCGCTTCATTTGTTCCTAATACCGGTATAGACAGACTTTGTTTATAGCGGTGTTCTGTCTATAACGGTGAAAATTGTTTGAGTCTTGGCCTACCGTCATAGACAGATTCCACTGTATTTTAAACTATTGCCTGAACAATATGAATTAATCACTATTGTTAGAGGTGTATTTAATATAAAGTAATTTATCTATTCAAATGCAAATGTCAAAACACTTACTTTATATATACGGATCCTCGTCATTTATATAAGAGAATCATAAATTAGGTAATGGCTTGTTAGGATTGTCAAACTTTTTCCAATACTTCAATAATATCTTTTGAATAGCTACTTATTACGCTGGAAGCGTACCTTCCCATTACCTAATTAGAATCTTTAGTATCATCAACGCTTTGTGAGGTCTTCTAAAGCCTAATGTAGTGATATGTATTGTATAAATTGTAAATCATGACTCATTGTGACTTTCAATGCAAACGAAAATAAAAGTTTATCATAACAAATCAAAAAGAGAGACATGAAAAAAACTTAAACGTGACATATGATATTTCTCAAGTGTACACCAACTCTTTTTTTTCTCGAGTGATATGATTTTGAGCACTGCTGGTAGTTTTCAAGTAGCTGTCATGTCAGCTTGATTGAAAAAGGCTACTACTATAGCCATAATTTTTTTATTGTGATTTCTGAACTGAATGTTTATTTACATAATATTCCATGAAGAGAGAATTTGAATCTTTTTTTGCGACTTTGGGTGTAGCTTATGAATATATTGTAAGAATCTTTTGTACACCAAGTCAGCATGAGCCAGCAACTTAGACGACAAATATGTTCGTCTTGGAAATTCTGGAAGAACAACAATGTTTCGTGGGAACAAATTTTTAATAGAAACATCATCATCTCCAACCATAATGCGTTTGGTGTCTTATACTAAAAGAGAGATGCACATATCTTAAGTTTCTTCTTGTTACTATCTATATTATTACAACTGAACTGTTTCATAAATTGGGTCATAAGTTGCATTATATAAGCAGCAGGTGATCTCTGACCAATTCTTACATCATCTACTATATTAAGATTTTGTATTATGTGTCTTACATTCTCTGTTCATGTCGACGTTGGAACTCTCGACATAAAATTTTTTGATCTATTTATCTGTCAGAGTAGAGTCAGCTGGTGTCGTTTTCAATTTGAGTCTCACAGTATGATCTACATGAACTGGAGTAATATTGAAATTGCTTGAGACTCCTGTTCTGGCGCCACCAACTTAACACGCCTTGCCCATCAACAAATTATATTTATATCAAATCCATGCAAAAACAACAAGGGCCATTTTATTCCAAACTATATAATGTATATGCCAGTACCAGAAGAATTCGTTTTACAATACTTTTGAGACCTGGATTCAAGTTCAAGCTCATGTCTACAATATGTAAATGAATTGCTTAACAACAATACTTTACAACATGCAGTTTCGTTTTCGTGGTCAATGGCAAAATGAATTTCTTTCTGTGGTTTATGGTAGCAATGACTCTAGCACGCATTTCAAGTACTAGTAGCAAAAGCAGTCAATTCTCAGCAATCTGTATTAGAGTCAGCAGAAAACGCACATTATACCATGAGATCACGACAGATAGAAAATTGTGTCAGATTTGTCACTGTCACTACTTCTGACGACACGGGAGACCACAACGTTCTCTACTTATAAAAGAGATGAGAGAAGAAGAGTCTGACGAGTTTTTTTTATTATACACATACACAAACACTTTTCTATACTTATATAAGTTACCTGCTATATATTTCTATACTACACTTCCCCTTTTCAAATCATGAATCTCTTCTTCACAATTTATATGCATGAATACCAAACTCAATTCAGTAGTGGAAAAAATATTCAAAGACACTCAAGAAAACAACATGTATCTATCTATAAGTTTTTATTTCTTCTCAAGCTTTAGAATTTAAATGTGTCATTTCAATTGAATAAAAAGCTCTTATGCAATTACAATATATATAAACTGAAAGTGTCATTTTGCTTTTTATTTTTGAAAATGAATCTAGTGTATATGAAAAGTCATTAATCTCTTGAATTTTGGGCGACGTTCAATTTGATATAGGAACAAAAAGGTATTATGTCAGAGTACATATAAGAAAAGGATCAAGGACTGATGAACATTACTTGTACCAAATCAAATGAGATACATTATAAAACATTGACTGACTGACTCATGCATTTCACAAAGTAAGAAGTATAGAAAGGTTTCTTTCGAGACTTGTTGTATAAGACCCCCCTTCAACTCTTATTTCAGTCTTTGAAACAAGAGTGAGTATTAAAATATATGTAAGTGAATTATATAAAGATGCATTTAAATTTCATATAGTACATCAAGAACGAGACGATCATGTGTATAAAGAGAAAAAACTTTTTATAATACGCGAGAGAAGGATTACAAGTTGAAATAATTGATTAATGGATTTGACAAGCCGACAGAGAGATAGAAAAGGCCAAAGTCTCAACAATCTCACTCAACTCGATGTCTACATGTATCATGTTAGTAATAATAATAATGCGGTCTTGAAAGAATGTGAGACATGGTAAAGTGAGAGTGTAACGAAAAGAAAAAGGATCTTTTTGATGACTGACTGATGAGAATAAAAAGTAAGGTGTTACGTAGTATAGAGCTCAAGTTTCTTATGTAGATGATGAAATCTTTTAGAATTTTAGTCTTAACCTACATTAAATGACAAGTTTTTCAGCTTAATTTGCAAAAACACAAAATTGTTATATTAATCCGATTGAGTCTAATTCTCATTGGCAAGCTAATTTACCATTAGTAAAAACAACTCGAGACAGTAATGCCGAAAGAAAAGTGATATGCATAAAACCGCAATGTTGTTCATAAAATTAAAATTCTACCATATAACCTAAATAACTCACAATTGAGTATTTGTCATCAGATTAACTTACAATTTATTATTTCATCTCGTCAATTGGCTGTAGAATGATGAAATATAGCTAACGACATACGAGCAGAAAAAAATAATGGCAGTAGGCATTGTAAAGTCGTGCGACCAAAAAAACTGAAAGAGAAATTCTATATCTAAAATATGCAGGAATTTACAACTGTTACCAAATCTTATATGACTATAGTACTGTATAACATATAATACAACTTCTTCAAACACAATTTTGTCTTATTTTTCGTCATGTCATTTTTGCATATGAATATTCTACAAAAGTTGCAATTTGCTCTACATTCATCAAATAACAACACTCGCATAATAATGACATAATGTCAAAGCAAATTCGTTTTTTCATATCATGCTTATTCAATGTGTTGCATCACTCAAAGAAGAAATGTGATTTGTACAATGTCAATTCAAATCTCAAATCAAGAAAGGAGAAAAAAGTAGTTCAGTGGTAAAAAAAGTAATCAAATACATGCTTGTTTGTTTGCAATTCAAAACCACAAAAAATATATATGTATATATTGTGGAGTTGACAGGTAGACTACTTAAATAAAATGTAAATGTAATTTTATATGGAATTTGTGTACCTAAAAAAAATTATTTGCAATTTGAGTAGCATTACCACTTGTTATGTTACAATTGGAATGAGGTTGATTTGCTACAAATCTATCGAGATAAAAAGTTTACTATACTGTAGTTTGCAGTTTTATAATGTCACCAAAAACGATTTTTACATTACACTAAAAACCAAGTTGGCTACACATATTGACAAACTGCGTAGAGTATCAGTATGTCACTTTTGTGGTGAGCATATTATATTTATGAGCACATGATATCTTTGCAAATTACAGAAACCTCATCTTTTTTATCTGTGATCATTATGTAAGGTACATTCCTACCTATATTGTTCTCTTGTGTTACAAGGTGAGCCAACACCCAACTCTCTTAATTAGGTTAATGCACTTTCCCATAAGATTAGATGTCATTCATCATTATTCATACACTCTGCCACTGTGTATACAGATTGATAGTAGCAGATTGCATTCTTGTGCATCCATAATAGATTTGACAAGGACAACTTTAAAAGAAATTTGTTGGATTCTAACTAAAGACACCGCTTCAATGTCATTGTTCTCAAAATTCGTAGGAGAAATGGAAGTATCAATATTGAATGAATTTACATATATGAACTAAATGCAACTAGATACGGAATTCAATGTCAAAATCAAGTTCTCTTTTGAATAAATTCTTAAATGTCACTCTCAATAGAATTCATTTATCTCACGTTGCGTATATGGAATTGAGATGACATGACAGTGCCACTTTTGTAGCTACCTCAAACTTTGTTCCTTAAAATTGACAGATAAATAGAGTCTCATTACCAATGCCTTGTTACACAAGTAGAAATATTAAAGTCATTAGTTGAGAGATATGCGTGTGTGTTCATGTTTAGCTCGTCTTCATATATATACTAATTGACATTTGGAATGATGCTAATGTGTGCTACTATACTTTACTATATGATTGACAATAAGACAGCTCTCATGGAACTTTCAAACTTTGAAGGCTGGAAACAAAAGGGATCTTAATTGGAACAAAATACATATTAGAATAAAAAGACAGACATTGTGGTAAATTAAATTGTTTTTTGTCAAACTTTTGTAGTGCCTTAAATGCGGGATTTATCAGTTTTCTACATGTTTGTAAGACTATGTTCGTTTTTGGGAGTATATTACAGTGGACCTTATCTATAACGTAACGCCAAAATTTTTCAATTTTTTACGTTATAGAGAGAGTGATAAGACATTCTCTATACCGTAATTTGGAGCAGAACAGCATAATTTCCGTTATAAAGAGAGTCATTGGTTTTTATTTACTATTTGTTTATGTATGTATATGGTTAATATGGTGCTCGAAGTTTTAGTTTTGCGACACAAGAAAAGTTCGAAAAATTTTAAATATTGGAGAAAGTTTATTAAAAATGGTAAGAAATATATAAGCTAAGGTGGCATTTTGAAACAATTTACGTTATAGACAGAGTAACTTTTCATAAAATGCTGTCAAATAGTTACGTTATAGGCAAGTTTTCTGCTATAGACAAATCCGTTATAAAGAGAGTGAGCACAATGCATTAACATAGGGAATTGGTCGGGAGATTGAGATTTCTACGTTATACACATTTGCGTTATAAAGAGTCGCGTTATAGAGAGAGTCCGCTGTACGCGTACACTACTCACAGTGTAAACATTGGTGAAAGTAGTTTGAGGTAATTAATGTTGAACAATTGTTTCGTGTGGGTTGAATGTCAACAATAAATTGATACTATATTTACAACTGGAAATGTAAACATTAAGACACAAAGAGTTGCTTTCATCAAAACAGACTAACCCGCATTTAAGAGTAAGCAATCACTTTTATATTCTCTACTCCCACTATATCTAAACTCATTTCTTTAGAGCATCTTAATTGCTATACTATACCACCACTATATGCTGGTCAAAATCTATTTTAAGTGAATCAAATGTCTCTTTATTTTTCTTCTGCCTCTTATATTTTTATAGATGAGCTTAATGCTCTGTTTTTTGTTACTTTCAACAACAACGACATATGAAACGATGAGACATAAGAAGAGATTTAGCAGATGCCAACGACAACACAAAAGTTTAAAAGAACATGTATACACATATCAAATTTTGTTGCTACTTTGTACTCTCTCTATACTATATAGTAACAAGAAACATTTGTTACATTGTTTTTTTCATATTATGTCTATACAGCATTTGAGTTCTACTAATTGCAACAGTTCACTTCATCCAGCTGCACAACCTTCCTTTCTTCCTTCCTCATATATAATCTAATAAAACAATTTAAAACCATGTTTTGGCATACATTATTTTTTCTTATAGTTTTTTTGCTTACTATAAATATGTACTGTAAGACTATTGGCAACTATTTTTAGCTAAGGCACACGCACATATCTTTCTTATATTACACCTTTTCGCATTTTTTTCATCAGACTTAAACTTCTTCCAGATACAAACTTTCCACGCTTGATATATACTTTAGTTTTAAAATCCTGTGTCAACCAACAAGACATTTGTGCATATGAAGCTGCGACTAATTGATTTTGATTTGTAATAAAAATATACTTATATCAAATGGAGAAGACAAATTGCTCAAGAGACATAAAAATGACAAGTGTTGGCAGTTGTTGTATAGTGTGTGGTCTTTCAACTGAGAAATGTTGCGCTGGCTGTGGCAAAGTTTACTATTGCGGAGTGTCTCATCAAAAGTCTCATCGAAAAGAACATAAATTGAACTGTTTTCCAGCTACGCTAATCACTCATGAGATTTATGGTAGATGTTTTATAGCTTCAAGGAATATTCGTCCGAATGAACTCATCTTTAAAGATAAAGCCATTATACACGGACCTTCTAATGCTGAATTATTTTTTCAAAAAATTTGTTTAGGATGCTACCGAGTTGTTACAAGTGACTATGTGTGCTCTAATTGTAAATGGAGTGTTTGTAATGCTCATTGTGAAAAGGTATAGTAGAAAGTCTTGTTGTTGTAAAGATTTTTTCTCAAAAATTCCATTTCCATGCATGAATGTGTTTATTGTTTACTTTTCTCACCTTATTTCGCATGTACCCTGTCATCTTTCACCTCACTTAAGATGAGTCATCACGCCAACTATGAATGCCAAATTTTTGCCAAATACTCAGTTCTACCCAATTTCACAAATCCATGTGACTACTCATTGATTAATACGCTCCGCTCTCTCTTAGCTGCACAAGAGTCAGAGTCTTGCCGTGCAGCTATGCTAAATCTGTCATCATTACCTTCAGCAAGACATGTCAATCCTAAAGCACTCAAAACACTTTTCTCAACCATTCATTTCATCCAACAGACTTGCCATCAAACTCAATTTGAGCAAGAGTTCATTAGTCATGTGTGTGGAATATTTGAAATCAACTCTTTTGGCTCAAAAGACTCTGCATCTCAATTTACTCAATCTTATCCTGGTGGGAGGTATGAGATAGTTTTTTGCATGCATTTATGTCACTTGCTCTTTTCCGAACCATTAGTCAGATCACATCTATATCTATATTTATAATACATACATATGTAAAAATCTATATGAATCTACATATAACTTTTATTTATATATACGCTATATAGATTAGCTACGATTTTGTTCAACCAACTGTCTCTAGCTGCTCACAGTTGCTCACCCAACACTCGTGGAATTATCATCCAGGAAGATTTACTACAATCATCACCAACATACTCAATGGAGCTTAGAAGCACACGTCATATCAAAGTTGGCGATCAGATTTGTACAACATATGCTAATATTAATGAAGGAACTTGGGAACGCTATGTAACTCTGCTAAATTACTATTTCACTTGCTCCTGTCAAAGATGTTTAGATCCTTCAGAATACTCTACATTTTTTTCGGCTATTAAATGCTCACATTGCTCTTTGGGTTATTTTCTACCAAACATTTACACTACAAAAAACGATGAGAAAAACGACGAGGAGAATGTAATGTCAAACGGAAAAAATAACATTAGTCTAGATAGCTTTTCTGCTAATGTTGATGACAAGAGTATTAAATGGATTTGTCACATTTGTAATGGATCTTCTAGTAGTAAAGATTTAAATTCGTTTATTACGCAAGTTCAAGATGAGTTGAATCAAATAGAAAATATAAGCAACTATGCTACTATTGAGAGACTTGAAGATTTTCTTAAGAAGTACACACAAGGGATAAAAGTGTTTTCATAAGAACCACTGGTTAATAATGGAAGCTGAATTTCGATTGATTCAAAGAATTTCTCATGTACTTCCGACTACTAAATGTAACAAGAATGAGCAAAAGAAATTAATTAAAAGGTTAACTCAACTATGTGAGCATGGATTAGATATTGCAAATAAACTTCAGCCTGGTCATACAGTTCATAGAGGTAACTAGAAAAGAATACTAAAAATGTTTATGAATATAATCTGAGATATTTTGACATAGGAAAACTACTTTACTTCCTGGCCAAAGCTAAAATCTGCAGTATAGCAAAAGTAGCAGAATTACTTGGCACAAATAAGTTGACTAATATGTCAACACATAGTCAAGAAATAAAAGATGCAAGAAATATTGCTGAGGAAGCTCAAAATATTTTATGCTTGGAATCTGTTGGAAGTGAAGAATGGAAATTGGCTAATAATTTGTTTAATGATATTCAACAATTAATTAGTATCGAAGATTTGATGCAACAAATGAAAACTTTAAATTTCTAACTATATGCAGCATGAATTATTTAATTAATATTTACACAGGTGAAAATAAAGTTGTGGTTTTGTAAAATCTCTGTCTGTCAAGGTTAACTATAAGTCTGATGTGAATAAATGAATTGACGTAAATATTACATCTGTCTAAATAATACTTTGCTCATGATTGGAAACTATAAAAAGAGTTTAGATATATAGAAGGAATTTTAATTGACTGACTGTGATTATATTATATAGTTGTGTAAAAAATAATCATTATGAAGGTTATCATTGTTTTAGTTGCACTTTGTGCATTTGCCAATGCTGTAAGTACATCGAATTTTAATATAATATTTGTTAACTAATTATTATTAATTTTTTCTATTCATGCGTCCACAACAAGCTGAAGAAGAGCTCAAAAGCTTTTTGTCTAATCTTACCCCATCACTTTTATCAACAGCAACAAATATCCTTCCAACTAATATGATTCCAACTAGTGCAATTCAAACACTTTTGAGTTCCCAACTAAATTCAATGATCCAACAAACATTAGCTGAAGTGAGTCAAAATATGCAAAATTTAGCCCAAGTTGATCCAATGCATTTACCAAATGTAACAATTAATGTTTCCCTTACTGTCTCTCCACCACAAATTGGAAACTTACCACAACTTCTTCCTCAACTTTTAACTTCAATGATTCCAAATATTCCACTTCCAAATATGTTACCATCTGGTAGAAATTTGGATCTACAATCAGAGGAACTCGTTGATTGGGTTAATCAATTTGATTTGGAATCTATGCTCAATGCTGATGACTCATCTAATGAAGAAGTTGACTCATTAGGAAATCTTGAAGATGTTAGTTATAGTGAAGAAGAAGAAGAAGAAACTAGATTTTTTCTGAATAATAATAATAACAATAATAATCAAAATAACCCATTTCAACAATTTATCAATTTCCTTAATAGTTTAAATCCATTTAGAACTACTACTA
>VCNE01003704.1:0-11420 GCA_009869805.1 Oncopodura yosiiana | reverse complement strand
CAACATCAATGGCCCATTTATTGGGCCATCAGCATCAACATTATTTTCCAGTAGTTCCAACAACAATAACGACTTTACTTTCTCCTCTACTACGCCCAACAACAACAATGATGTCCAATATTCTGACACTTCGAACATGTCAAAAGATTCAAAAGACACCAACAGGTTATCGTACCCTACTCTCAAAAATTATCCTGGACAGAAAGGGCCATTATTAGTAGCAGCAAAAAGTGTTAGTAGTAGTATTAGTGTAAGCGACAATAGCAATAATAATAATAAGAATAAGAGAAGGATGACGTCATCGTCAGCTAATAATAATAATAATAATAATCACAATTATAATGCTAATCCTGTTAATATTAGTAAGAAAAAAATTGCTATTGTTAGTAATGAAAATGAATTGAAAAGATTATTAAGATATTCAACTATTCCAGATACATTAGAAACTCATTATCCTGATCCAGCACATGATTTTTTACCTAGTATTACTTATGATGGAACTACAGGAAGTTTTAGTAATAATAATTTTATTAGTAAAAGATCTTCTGCTTCAGTAACTGAAAGTAGGAGTAAGGTTAGAGTTACAACTACTGTTAGTACCATTGTTAGCGATGATGATAATAATAAAGTAAGAAAAAATAAAAGAAGAAGGTCTACAACAATTAAACCATCAAAAATCGAAGAGAGTAGTAGAGAATTGTCATCCTCCCTAAAACAAAAAATTGATGAAGGATTTCGTGAAATGATTAAAGATCATGAAAATTTTATACCGTGATGATGGGACGATGATGAAGGGAGGAGATATGAGAGAGAATCCTTCAAAATATATTATATTTATAATGTAAGTGTCGAAAAATATTTTTAAGAAAAGGGTTTTCTTCAAGTCATATTATTATTATAAGGTTTTTATATTTTATTCACTTGATTATTTGTGACGAATCAAGTTGGTCATGAGAGAGCGTCTTTTGTTCATAATTATAAATATATGGATGTGTGACTCCTATAATAACATTGTAAAACATAACATTGAAAGTTATGAGATTTGTGACGGTGGCTTCTTCTTCTTCTTCTCTTATAATTTCCTGTAACACTACTACAACTAGTTTAGAGATAAAATACTTGTGAAAAATGCCATACTTCATACTCTAGTTGTTAGTGTTTTATTATTTTGTCTTGACCTTTTATATTCTTCTGACTAAAGAAAAATTCTACTTATGCAATTATATCTTTTGTGTTGATGTTGTGTATATTATGTATAAAAAATATTTCTTGACATATTGCGTGAAATAAGACCATTCACTCATTTTGTCAAGTAGTATATCAGTTAGATGAGTGTTATTTTACAACAAATATAAAGAAAGATGAATGATGTACTAAAATGTTCTAAACATATCATCTCTATATTATTATTTCTCATCATCATTGCATGCTTGCAGTGCATTTACTTACAAAAAGACTAAATGAGTAAATTGCATTCTAACAACTTTCTTCATGCTCTTTTAGAAATGACATTACACATAATGCAAGGTTAGTGCTAAAAATTATCTTTGCTTTCATTTATCCACATGAAAGAATATACATAGTTTTCATATTTTTAAATTGGCCATCATGAAGCAAGTAAGTTTTTATTAAATAAATATTATAGTTTTATTTGTTAAGAAGAATAACTTTATTGTGTGTAATTTCTAGGTTGGAACCTTATTCAAAGCTATACAATAATCTTTGTTTTCATCAACTCCAGTGCTCGTGCAATCAACAATATTATTGCATACACTAGTCAAAGGAATACATTCCTGACTGCTACATGGAAATTCTGTTTGATTACATCTAAAATAAAAAGATGTTAACAGATTAGGAATAAAATGTAATTTTTGAAATCTTACAATAACATATTTCGTCCCCAATTCCAAGCAATAGATTCTCCTCTTGCAAAAATATATGTTGAGTTAATTCCACATTTGTTAAATTTTTTATCTGGAATCATTACAAGAGATTGTACAAGTTGAGATTTTGTTTCAAATAATTTGATTGTTCCAACACTTCCAGGTTGAAAACATATTTCAGAGTCTGTATAGAAGAAAATTAAATTTTTTATCTGGAATCATTACAAGAGATTGTACAAGTTGAGATTTTGTTTCAAATAATTTGATTGTTCCAACACTTCCAGGTTGAAAACATATTTCAGAGTCTGTATAGAAGAAATAATCATTTATTTGTTTTTGTATTTGAGCTTACAAAGTATATATTATAACCTGTATCATTAGAAGAAGGTATTAAATTTGCACAAATAAGTCCAAGTGGCAATGAAGAATTGTAAGTACTTTCATATAATTCCTCACATTTCTTTTTGCTACTGTGTTTGAATGCTCGACTATTTAGTAAAAATGTACCATTTTTATTTCCATCTTTAGAAAATGTATATCCTGAAATTTGTCCTTGTAATCCTTCGATATATGCAAATAATGCAGCTTGAATTTGTTTAAATGCTATGGGTGAGAATGAAATTTTTGGAACTGCACAAACATCTCTGACACTATATGGAATATAAATGTATTAAAATAATATATTATTTTTATTAGATTCTTCTTACCGGTATTGAGAAGTGAAATTAAAAGGTGTTTTCAATTTGAGCCCTACAGTATGAAAAGGCATCTGCTCTCTACCAACTGCCATAATTGGAACTAACCAAGCGACCTGTAATGAAAGTGATTAAATAATAAATTGTACAAAAGCTTGATTATCTATAAAGCATAAATTAACTCACATCTGAATATTGTGTATATTGATCTGCATCACTTAAATTACTACTTTTTAATCCAGCAACTACTAAAACATTTTCAGCTTTTGGTAGAGTATACCGTTTACGAGATCCAATTGGATTTCTGCCAAATGTTGCTGCAACAGTCCTAAGAAGAAGAAAACCTTTATAGCTTTTCAATTATGCATTTACTGTAATTAATCAATCTTACCACTGATCTAGTATTATTCCACCAACAAAAAATTTTGGTATTTTTTGAGAACCTTTACGAATAAATATGGCAATAGTCCAAGGTGATTTTGTTCGAGGATCTGTGTCAATTTCTTTAGTTTCTCCACATGTAATACCTGATTTACACATAATTTTCATTAGTGCTATACATCTAATTCAGTAATTAGTGAAAGGATTTACTTTGACCATATGTTGGTTGATTCTGACAGTTGCTGTATTTTAAGAACAAGATTAGAAAACACAGAAAATATTGGACTGAACTCAACATGGTCTCATTTACGATTTGCTTCTGGACTATCTGGACTGTAACTCAGAATCTTTTAATGAATTAACTTTCCCATGTTCAAGGTGAATCTCCTTTGCAAATAAGAGTTAAATGAAATTTCTCACTAGAAACAAGTTTTGTAAAGGTGACATTGCGCAAATACTTCATCCTCCTGGAGTTTCATGCAGTACATATTTACCTGAGAGCGTTACAAATTACTAACCTGACACTTTAGCATAACATTTTCATCAATGAAAGTTATATAAACTTTAAGCAACAGCAATTATAAATGATATTATGATGTGAACTAATATAATAATTTTGTCATCAATACTTCCTCTCATTTGCTTGCTTAAATGTAATTTATTCATAACTTTATATATAGGTTTTAATATAAAAATACACAGTAAGTAAATAACTTTGTATAAAATGTGTATATATTGTGTGCAATGCAAAGATTATTATTATTGTAAGTATGTGTGACTGAATAAGTAAAAAAGATAAACAAAAGAAGAAGAATGAATGTGAAATATATAGTTTTCAAAGCGGAAGAATAGTAGTAAGTAGTATTAGTAGTAAAGAAATGATGTGAAGACAAGAAACAAACAGGACATTTAAATCACCTTTGTGAACAACAAAGTATATATATAGAGAGTAAGTTAGAGTTAGGTAGTTAGTGAAAAGAAGAGGTAGAGTTAATTGTGTATTATACATTAGGTAGTTAGTATAGCTGGTTACATAAATGGGAAAGATGAGACGACAGGATATAGATTATAAGAATAGCAATATCAGGTATGAGGAAGTAAGTAATATAGACTAGAAAATTGTTGATTGATGAGTTTTATGATAAATTAGACAGTGAGATTGCTTAATAATGTCCATAACCATGTCCAGCAAATCCGCCATGATGACCAGCGAAACCTCCGTGGTGTCTAATTAAAAATGATCATTTTACAAAAAAAAGTTCTCTTATAGTTTACAAGAAAATATTTACCCTCCAAAATGACCTCCATATCTTTAATTAAAAATAAATTCTAATTAGTCCTGTTCAGACTTAATAATTTAATTAATAATAAATGTACCCATGATGTGGAGCAATAACAGGGGCTGCTACAACTTTCTTTGCGACAGCATGAACAGCTGGTGCAGAATTATGAACAACAGCCTACAGAAATCATTAATTTAATTAGTACATACAATTTCAACACTTTTTATACAATCTATTTATACCTGGAATCCATGAATAGGATCTGAAGTATAAACAACTCGTCTTGTTACACCATCAGGTTGAAGTAACTGTATGAAAATAAATTCCAATTAGTCACTACTATCTTATTACTCATAAAAACACAATTTATATACTTACAGAATATTCTCCTTTTACAACTCCACCGTCTCTTGTTTCATGAGCAGACTAAACACCAGGTCAAATTATTTTTAATTAGCAACATTTATTTTTTAGTGATAGAATATTAGTATATACCTTAACATCTCCAGTATATTTATCTGCTACTCCATAAGAATATTGATATTTAGGATGAGCCTGTGTGACAAGTTCAAGTATTTTAGATTTTGACACAATAACTTTTAATATCTCTCTAAAAACTTACATAATAGTCAACATGTTTAGCTACAGGTACAACATGTTTTACTGCTGCAACTGCTGGAGCATAATGTCCACCATGATGAGCACCGTGATGACCAAATCCATGCCCACCATATCTATTTTAATAAAATGAAATACTTATTGAGCTATTTTTTATATATATATATTTCTATTGATGACAAACCCATGGCCAGCAAATCCACCATGATGATACTGAGCACTTGCTACAGTCACAAGTAATAAAACTGAAAGTACAATCTATAAAAAATACACAACAATTATTATACACAATCACAAAATTTTAATAATTTTTTACTATTGTCACCCTTACACTATTCATTTTTGATGATGATGGCACACAACAATCTGTTGTATTATCACTACTACTTTTATTCTGTTATTGTTGTTGTTTAGAGTTGAACGTTTTGAGCTTAATTGACTTGCTCTGACAATTCCGGACTTACTTTTATAGACACATTTTAACACGTATACACTCTCAGTTTTTTTCTATTTCTTGTCACTTTATGCCTTGGCATATTACTCAATTGCTTTACATACATATATAGGTACTACACACTAATTTGCATTCTCTTCATAAGACTACATATAATGCCGTAACAGTCTCGCCGCTACCATTCATACATTACAATACAAAACAATTATTATATATACTCTGTAACAACAATGTCAGTCGTTACAAACATAGGTTATATGCCATGCCACAAATAGTCGCACTTTAAAGCCCTATAGCACTAAACACATTGTTGTTACTATATAGTCTGAATAAAAAGAAAGACGACGACGACGAAGGGAACTTAAGCCACAACAACGAACGATCTTTATGCACTTTTTTTTATTATATTTTTAATAGTCCATCGTCGTCAGAAAGCTTAATTATGCCACATTCTTCGATGATGTAATATAGTTCATTTTCTTTCAGAGGGGAAATTCTTTTGTATATTTATGAGCATTATTTTATATATGGCTAGCGCTCTTTGGTCTCTCTCTCTCTCTCTTCTAGAATATAAAAAAAAGTTACACGGGAAAAATTTGTAAATGAATTGTAATAGCTGACATATTCTATGAGAGATGTTATTGCTGTTGTGATATAATCAAAATACATAATAGTTGTTATATGTCTCAAAAAATCTGACAGAAGTATATCATTCTCATGATGCACGCAGACTATACTAACTACTACTCTGATATTATATTTTGAATTAGTGATGTTGTTGATGATATGATGACAATATAATATTATATAAGCTTTTGCGGTCGTGATTGGTTTGCAGCTCTGTTGCACTGATTTTTATGTTGTCCTTGTCATTGTAATTACTCTTTTTTTCTTAAAAAAAAGTGTGTCATTTTCATTCGTCATTAGTCGTGGTGTGGCTTACAATCTAAATTATTTTTGATGAAAAATTTTCTCACATCACGTATTTTCTATATTATTGACATCTTGACCAATGATCAAATTCCATTTATATTGAAGGTTACTACTACTTGCTACGATATATACTATGATCTTATTTTACTCTTGACGAAAAACGTGAGAGACGACGACGAAATGCAACAAAAAAGTGTAAAAAAATTCTCTAGAGATAGAGTGACATGGTACAAGTAATTAGTTCATTTTACAATGTAAATATAACCTACACAAAATTGCATTCGGCTGTGACTTTTTATAAATTGTTTTATATTGTTGCAATACTTATAATAAAATAATTGCAGTTTTGTGAAGTTGATTTTTTGGGTTGAGTTGAGACTTTAAGAGAGAAGAATTACGTAAATGTTGACACTTTGTTTCAATGAATGGGTTTAAGTTTTTTTAAGAGTTTTTGCACTTTATACTTTTACACACGCTCTCTTCGACTCTTTGAAATATAAACTTGTCTTTTTTTCATGTTCATTTTAATGATGGCTGTAATTAACAATTTATTATTATGCTCTCATTTTAGTTACAGTTTACATAATAATCGTGTCATCCACTTTTACTCTCTTTTGTGGTATATGTTATAATACTACATAATAATTTTCACCTATCAAGTGTTATAAGTGACGGTAAATGCAAAAGTGTTTTCAGTCTATTACTCCAACTATAAAGCTTACTTGTAAAATGATAAGAGAAACAGTAGTAGTAGTATACTTACATATAGTAGCGGATGTGTAGTTACACTTTAATAATTTATATACTATTTATTTTCTGTTTTTGTTTCATTCCATCATCATACCAAGGTCTTTCACACGCTCACAGCAAGAAGTGAATTGTCTCTCTCTTTCTTATAATAAAGAGTACAGTGACTACACTAAAGTTAAATGTTACATTTAATGGTGTGTAATCGAGCTCAACAAAGTTCCCATTATGCTAAAAACTAATATATATATTATTAGTAAAGTGTGTGTACTATTTGTACCATTGTACTCATTGAAAAATGAAATGAAATCGGAAAAGTTTTAATAGTACAATTTAGTATATTTTTTCCCTTTTCTTTTATGCAATGTCTTTTTGTTTGTTACTTGATTAGCGCTTTTGTTGTTCAACTGTCATATTAAAAGTCACACAGACATTCTATTATTAAAATTAATTTAACTTGTATAATATACTACTTGGCGGCATTAGTTATTATTATAGCTAATATTTACCTCACCTTGTGTCAAATTGATTACGCCAATATCTCGTCAATTATATGATAATATTTGCAATTGTATAATTATTACTATTATATGACTTCTTTTCATAATATTTATTGAAGGTTGCAAAGATAATGACATCACAATCATAGACGCAACTAAAAAAAGAAATAAAATGTGCAATGACACTTCTTTATGAAACGGAAATGAGCAAAGACAGTCAGAGAATTATTTATATACTGTGTATACATTCAACATTGATTAATAAGTTTATTTCATATTTCAACATTTATTATATCATGAATTATTATATTGAGTATATATGTTGAAGAAGAATAAGACATAAAAGAAACAACAAAGTTGCAAATATATATATTGTATGTAGGAATTGAAAAATTGTTGTAATATAATTAGTTGATTAACTATGATGTAAAATGTAAATTTCAACAAATGAGATTTTTTTAAATAGATTAACAGTTTGTGTATATATCTTCTAGATTGTCTACTATAAGAGTGAGTTTTTTTTGTAAATTGTATTATTACTCTATATATATGTATTAGATTTATTTGTTTTTTTGTCACTATTTGTTTTGTCTATCACTAGTACACTACTTACAATGTACCAAATTGCTGCTTCTAGTAGAGTAAAAGTCTATATAGTAATTAATTACTAACATAAATACCTGAGCGCTCAAAGAGAAACCAATTATTATTTTCAATCTCAGGAAATTTTATCTTTCCACCATGTAAACAATGTCAACATCAGAATAAGTTGAGTTTTCTGATTTCTAATATTATTAGTGTGGAAATGAATGAAATTATTACTTCTATTATTGGAAAATGTATTCTTATTATCATCTCGCTGTCTCATCATCACTGGGTCAATACATTTTCCAGTAGTAGTAGTAGTCAATTTTTGTTCTGACATGTAAAAACTATTACTAGTAGTAATAATATCATCATTAATGGAATATATTTTGAGTGGACACCGATCGTGACATTGTTGTTGTTGTTGTTGTACATTATTAAGTAGTAAAAACGACAAGAAAATGAACAACAATGCTACTACTGATGATGCGACGACGAAAATATTAGCGACAATGATGTTGGAATGTTTTATCACGTGACCCCTTTTGTGTATCAGATTATTGATAGTAGTAGTAGCTTGATGATTATGGTGGAGATCATGACAAATAAAAAAGTAGTACCTTATTACCAACTTCTTAAAAGAAATTAATGGATGAAACATTACAGAGAGAAATAAGAGTGTACTAAATATGAGATAATTTGTCAAACTGAGTTTTTGTGAAGAAGAAGAAGTAGATGATGATGATGATGAGCGCTCAGTGAGAAGATGTTTTACATTATTGTTGGTAGTAGTGTTATCTTGTTCAATAGTGATGTAATAATCGGCATCTTTTTGTTGTTTCTTTTCAACAGACAAACTTTCATTTTCTTCTTCTATATTATTATTATCGTTTATGATGATGACGTTGAGGTAGTTGCTGTTACAAATATTCTTTCTGATGTAATAACCTTTTAATTGTAAAGATGTCAAAGAACAACAGATTAGACGACTGCTACCAACAAAGCCAATCAATTTTAGAAGTGGACACGTTCGGTAAGACATAATAGTAGTTGAGTTGTAATTATTAAATCCAATATGTATGGCAATACACCACAGTAGTTCTCAGGATGGAAATTTTGTGTAGAGTGCATACGTAAGGTCGTAGTTCTTGAAACGACAATATTGATTATCCATGCGGACCCTAATACAAAAAAAAATAAATTAAAAGCACTTATATAGTAAGTACTACTAATAGTTTGAGCTTGAGTCAAAAGTTAGTAATGCATGATGTTTTTTTACCATTCTTTCAGTGCCAAACGTTCAATATCCATGAGACTGCTGTAAACAGGGCTTGTCTATTTTGTCATTTAGAAGAAAAAGAGAGAAAGAGAAAAAAGATAATGAATTTTCGCTTAGTAATCGTAACAAGAGCAAGGAAATGCCAATGACACTATTTGATTCTTTTACTAAATATATAAAGTCTTTTTTTGCACAATCATGCTTACATATAAAAATAAACTTACCTTGTTAGCAAACATTGTGACGACAAATTTACCAGGTTGAAAGGTTTCCAAAACACGATTGATGACTTCCTATTAAAACAAAACATATGAAAACAAATATTAACACAACATGAATCTAATGAAATTAAGTGTAAATTAATTAGCTAACCTTGTATGGCATATGAGGAATATTTGTCTCAAAGCTCACATATGAAAATTCTGGCTCTGGTGTTATATGGATTGTTGAATATGAGCCCTATAAATATTTTAATTAGATAAATTAGATTTACATATATACTTTTATGTACATAACATACAACACGCAATATAGTTTCACATAAAATCAATAAAATGATTATAAGAAGCAATAATAATATTAATACAGTTCAGTTAAACATCTTAAAGAACAAAAACACATGCGTCATGCAAAATAAGAAATTCTAACTAATCCAAACCAAACGATACTGGTTATTTGACACATTTATTATATGATATTATATTATATTTTGTAACTGCTGTTGAACTTACATTTGGATTATAATTTTCCGACTGTTTAAAATGCATTTTGTGATGCATGCACACAAAGTCATAGATTCAGAATTATATAAATATATATATATGCATTATTTTATCTGCAATTTTAGCTTTATCATACCATAGCATTTTATATAATTAGTAAATTAAATCTTACATTTTTAAATATAGCATTCATGCTATAGCCACATGGATCAAATAGATGTTCATTGATGATAGCATTTGGAATAATCCTATCAATTCCAGAATTCTAATTAAAAAAATAATGCATTATTGCATAACTTGACATATTTCACAATCTCAATTATAATGTTTATTGCTTACACGTGTAGCCTCTTCACCAGTTTTAGAGACTTCTTTTGTAAAAATTTTCATAATTTCTGGATCTAATTGACTCATTAGAATTTCCAAAGTTTGGTCTGTGCTCAATCATTTCAATTTGTGGTTTTGAAACCATCAAAGGATTCAATGTGTATAAATACCAACAATCTCTGTTGACACTTCCCAAGCAATAAGCTGCTCCATCAGTAAAGAAATTATCTAGAATTGTGACTTCTTCATCAAAACTACGATGTGGCACAAGTTGTAATTCAGGCCGTTTGAAGTTTTTACGTGAATAGAACACATCCTGTATATAAAAAAACAATTTCATGATTATCTCTCTCTCTATCTTACTAATTTCTAATGATTACCTCAATCTCATCAAATCCAGCATACTTCTTTACAAGAAGAAGCAATGGTTTCAAACATTGTAATGGAGTTGTAGTACCACAAGTTTTCAATATGAATCTCCTTTTAGCTACAAACAGACTACTCTCACTGTATACGTGTCATATAGAATAAAGAAAACCAAATCAAAAAAATTTCATTAGATATCATCAAAAGAAACTTGATACTTATTATTATAAGTAATCATCACACACAATAACATTCATCATAGAGGCTATATAGAGATATGTTATGTCATATAATAATATATAAATTTCGCAAATCCACCGCATCCGGTGTAAAGCGATAGGGTAACCCCCTTATTCCTGCCCACTAAATTAATTTGTTGACCATTTATATATACTATATTTTACAAATTACACATTTATTTATTACATCTTTTTTTTAGAGACACGAAAAGAAAAATAAACTTTTCTTTCTTTCTTTCTTTTGTTTATCAGCTCATATATTTTCAAGCTGACCTTTGGCAGGCAGGCTTTCAGGTTAGGTTCCAGGTCATCCTTAGTGAAAATGAGCCTGGGGGCAGTCATTAGAGGATACCGGTCAAAGGGTACCTGTACCTCCAATGACCCCGCTCCCATTCACTCCCCAGAGGG
>VCNE01003698.1:0-28206 GCA_009869805.1 Oncopodura yosiiana | reverse complement strand
TCGTAATGTTTCTTGGTGTATTTTAGCAATTGATATTGAATGTCAACCAAGAAGAGGTTTATTTCCAGATGCTTACTTTGACCCTATAATTCAAGTTTCATGCATTATACAATACTATGGTCATGATGAAATGAAAACATTTGTATTTACATTAAAATCATGTGACTATGACTAGAATTTATACAACAACTATAAATGAGTTGATGACAACAGATTCAAGTACTATATTGTTACCTCTTTTACTACGTGAAGCTAGAATGCAAGATTATATATTATCATTTAAAAATTTATCATTGACAGACCAAAGAATATTAAGCACCAACAATTCAACAAGTATTAAATCTGGCTACTATACAATATTATCTGTTCAATTATCTTTTCCTATGATGAATTCTAGAATTGTGACTTTAGATTTTAATCACATTTGGTTGTCTCAAATATATAAAAACTGGATTCAAGAATTTGACTTAATAAACGTACAAAATTCTAGAGACTTGTGCTAGTGTTTTCTATGAATTTCTTATAAAAGTTGGAATGTTTAATTCAAATGTTGAAAACGTAACAAAATCTATTGATCCTAATTGTACCATTATTTGCCAATCCAATGACACATGTAAGCGAAAGATTAATTATTTATCTTATACAATATGATTCAATGAAATATTTTTCCGTTTTACTTTACAGTGACTCTAAATATTCAAAATGGAAACCAGAACCCAACTGGTATTCTACATCTCATAAAAAATTTTCTTTCCCCAACAACATTGTCAATTGTCAAAAACAATGAGAGTTTTCATTAAAACCATATTCCATTTAAGCCATATCTCCAGATTAATCATGAGAGCTTTGTTGCATTTGACGACATTAGTAAGAAGAATATATGTATAGAGTTATTAATTGCTAAAAATGATAAAAAGGAGCAATAAAATATGTGCATGATGTAATTACTAGTTTACTAAAAAACAACACTGATATTAATTTATTATTATTTAAGAAAGAATTAAAACATGATGATATGATGACAAATAAACCGCATGCTATAGTTGCTCAAAACTTGCTATGTAATTAGCTATGTATTTACACAGGGTATTAAACCTCATGATCCGGCAGATGTAATGAAAATAATCTTGTAATTGATGGCAATTTTTATATTCAAGATCAATTGTACTGCAATTCGTATCAAATTTGACAAGGACTTGCATGAAAAAGTAAAATTCCCAATATTTATTGATCCAAAATGGAAATTGTGGACGTTATAAGAATCATGCCTGTAAGAGTTACAACTGTAAATTCGTTCAAGACTATTATATAAGTTAATTTAAATTAATTACAAACTGCTTTATTTTAAAAAGAATCAATACAAGACATAAATTTAAACAATATTCTGACGGAACCAAACCACTACAATTACAAATTTCAAAAAACAAAACAATAAAAAGTAAAAATCTTAATAATTACAAATTTATGGTAATATTTTGAAGAGTCTTCCAAGATTAATAACTGCCATTCCAATTGCTGTAGATCGTTTTGATTAGTTTGTAGAAAGCTCATCAACCGGGATGTCGTCACCATCAGCAAACACTTGAGTCTTGAGTAGGAGTCTCAGTAATAGTAGTGAAAGTAGGAGTCTCAGTAATAGTAGTGAAGGAGGGAGTCTCAGTAATAGTAGTGAAAGTAGAGCCTAGGGTTCACCATCAGCAAACACTTGAGTCTTGAGTAGGAGTCTCAGTAATAGTAGTGAAAGTAGGAGTCTCAGTAATAGTAGTGAAGGAGGGAGTCTCAGTAATAGTAGTGAAAGTAAAGCCTAGGGGTAGACTGTCATTAGTACGACTATTATTTCCTTTCACTACACTACCTAGACCTAACATTTCCATAAGCCTTTCTTCAACTGGCCGCTTTCTTCGATAACATCTACAATTACCTATACAAACAAAAAAGAAAAGAAAACAATAAGTTATTAAAGTATTCATATTGTAATAAAAATAATTATTGAAACACATGCTTATACATAAATAATCAGTGATATAATAAGAGTGACTTACCAGGCCATGAGCATTGTCCGCCCTCGGCCTTCATAATGAAGGCACTGTAGACGCACTCATGAGTACAATGAATCTGCATGGGACCACCAACAGAAACCCAAAGCCGGACTGAAAAGAAAGAAACAATAAATAAATTAATATAGATTAGATTACAATTAAAATTCAATTACAATTATATTAATAATCATAATTAGATTCCAGACAAAATAAAGTTAATATATTAGAGTTTTATCTAACATTACCTGTAAGGGCAAGTTGAAGAGATGTATTCTTTATCTTCTTCCTTGATTGGAGCAGCATAGACTGCTCCAATCATGACGGTAACAATGCAAATGGTGATACTTTTCATATTGTAAATAAACTCAAAGTTTAAAAAAAATTAAATAAGTGGTAGCTTTTTAAAATGATTGAATAGTCAAAAAAATTTGATACTAAGGGTGGTTGGTTACTCGTGAGAGTTCTCTCCAGTTTTTCCTTTCTTTTATATGGGTTTGTAACGACACTTCAAGTACAACAAAAGCCAGATGTCTGGTCCAATTATTTTGACACCCACTGACTTTTTTCTTATTCACTGTCGGCGTTTAAGAATTGAGGGTCAAATCATACACTTTTATTGTGTCTTCTTTCAAAGAGGAAAGCATTACTGATACTACCACTTTTTTACACTTTGTCCTTTGTATAATAAGCTCTAGTAAACATGTTTAAGACGGCGACGACATTTTCTATTAATAAGTAAACTTGAGAAAGATTTTTCGTTTTTTCTTTTCTTCTTTGGTGGGATTAGGATTTATTTATACGCATACTTAAACATATGTCATAAAAAGTTTTGAACCTTTTTCCAAGAACAAACACTTAGAATTCAAAAGTCTTTTTGACATATGCCGTCAAAAATCAGTTGTGAAAAGAATTGTAGATTGTATATATAAATCACATTTAAAGTTGATCTGTTTTTAGAATGTCTACATAGTAAATTTTGCATTTATAATTCACATCCTGTGAAGACTTTCATATTACTCTCTTATACATCTACAAATGAATTTTTATTTTTTTACTTCGCTTACATACTCTATAAATCAATGATGTGATGGACAGATGAGCGAAGAGGAGTTCTGTCATAATTTGCAGACATGAACAAATGTATGGTGATTACAAAAACTTCTTCTAAATAAAATGTTGAGTTAAATGAATGAATCTCTCCTTCTATGCAATAAGCAATATTTAACTTCTTAACCTAATATAGTATATACAAGTAGGACTATGCATAAATGTTGTATGCCAATATGTGTGTACTTTTACATGAATTCCTCTCACGTCGTATTTTTTCTGTCGGTTGTTTGCACTAATCTGAAAATGCACTATAAAGTATTGATAATGTAATATCATCATTTTGCCACAACTAATTATTTTGACAATTTTATTGCTATTTTCGGTTTTCTTTTACAATGTATTAATTAGTTATTTACTATTACTTCCCACACATATGCCATCAAATAATAAAAGAGTGCTTGTTGGATAAAACATGATCATGGACTAAATCTTGTAGGCGTCAACCATCATATCTTCCTAGGTGTTGTATCTCTCTTCGTGTTGTTGCTTCAAGTTGCTTTATAAGAAGTTCAGTTTCAGTGTTGATTTTCTTCTTCTCTGTAGCGGCATTCATCACTGTACAGAAATATAAGTAATGAAAAGATTTAGAATTAAATACTTATATACAACAAACTATAAGGCTAAACATTTTAATGTTCTTACATTTGGTGGTTTTTGCTTGTTCCTCTGCAATTTGCACATTTTGGGCTGTCAGTACAGTTTGTGCAATACCTTTAGTAAACAAAAATCAAAAGAGAAAGAATAATGATAAAATTTCACTAAAAACCCAAACCTTAACATTACATAATAGTAGTAACTCTATACTTTTGAACAATGTTGTATGAAATGAAAATACAAATAAATATTTATGATTAATCAAATACCTAAAGCCACAGTGTCTACAGCTTGTGCCCCAAAAATTATACCATTAGTGTAAAGCTGCTTTTTAGCTATTTGATCTGCCAAAGTTGGAACGACGGTGTTGGTGCAGTTATTTTATGATACAACAAACTAATCTCACTCGCTGAAACATATCCATTGTCAATATTTGATTGTAGTTTGAGATTTTCATAAATAGGTTGATGTCCATGTACATAGTTCGGATTTGAAATACCAGTAGTAGAACGAGGGTCATTGGCGAAATTTATTATTGGTGGCTGAGTTGTTCTAAACTTCTAAATATTTGGTACCACTTTAGAAAGTTTGACACTAATTACAGATTGGAGACACAATATAACCAATAACCTTTAAACAAAATTCATTTTATTAGTGATGAAAAACGGATGAGAGAAAATTGGATCGATAAAGCTCCTATATACAACTGAACTTGGAATGTGTCTTATGACCATTTAGACTAGACTTATCATGCATATCGAAATGTCAATAAAATTCAAATATATTTAATATATAAATATATATATATATATTAATATTTAATATTTAAAGTGCGCTACTAGATTAATATGTACAACTTAATGTACTTTGAAGAGTATGTAATACAAGACATTTAGCGGTATGAACATTAGTTCACGAAATTGTTTATACTCTCAGAATCTTTATATATATATATTTATCTTTTATTCTCAGAATCAATATAATTTATACAGTAACAGTTTATATACATATTTATATATATATATCAAATCCTATATACTAGTTGTATATAACATGCTTCCACTAAAACTTATAATAGTCAATCCTAACTCCCAAGAAGGTTAACCCTATTAAAAAACTATAACTACTCCTAAAACATATATACATTAAATTTAAATTTTGATCAAATTGAGAACACTTACAATCAAATTTTTGAGTACATACTGCTACGTTAGTGCGATGTCCTTGGAAGCCACATTCGAAAGTTTCAATTAGAACCTTATTGCATAAGGTAGTCTTCTACAAGCCGTTCATTCACAAATTTATCAATGCCTGAATCAATTTTTTCTCCAGATGTGGGTAGATCCAAAAAAACATACTACTAGCCTAATAATATTACCCGAATAATTAAACATTATTCTACTCCACATTTCTTCTGATATCTTTTGAAAGGAAAAAGAAACAGAATAAATAGTAGCCCTAAAAAAGTGGTGAAGATTCTTAAGCTGTAAAACCCCATATGAGAATTAACATGTAAAACCCTATAAGAAACTTAACATGTAAAACCCCATAAGAAATTTTTTAAGCTGTAAAACCCCATAAGAGAATTAACATGCAAAACCCCATAAGAAATTCTTAAGCTGTAAAACCCTATGCTTCTTTGTTTCATGATCACTATAGGGTCATGTTAGAAAGCATTTTAGCTCATTCATTATTAAGACATTAAACTGGCAATTTCTTCAGTCAATCAGTCATGAAACTTTCAACATTTGTCCATAACTTCTTTGAGGATACAACTCCATTTCGTCACATTAAATCTAAACCAATGAAGGACCTTGCAACTGTTGAAGAAATCCAAGACTTTGCTTTTGGTTTAGTTCTATATTCTATCAATCGTGATGTGGCTCTGTGGGTCAACTTGTTTGACAAGAAGAAACGAGATTTGGTATCTCATATGGAGGAATTTGGCCCGTCTACGTCTACGTCTATTGTTAGCCTAAATAGAAATGCAACTGCGAAGAATTTATATTCCTCAAGGCTTACTTTTCTGTTGTTCAATTATAATTTAATTTAATGTTTCTTATAGTTTTAATTGGCATGTCAACTGCTGGAGTCATAGCCAGCGACTTTGTTTTAAAGGATGAGGACCTCGAGCAGCGCCTTCAGCTTCCTCCTTTAATCCAAGATCAAGTTTCAAAAAAATTTCCTCATTCAACAAATGTGGCAGAAGTTAACTTTTTTGCTAAAAACAAAAGAACTGCTGATGAGCCTTCTTGTTCTTCTTCAGCAAGTAAGTTTAATAGTTAAATTAAATCAACTCAGAATTTGAAAATCTAAATTGTTTTTAATTTCAGGCATTATTTCAAAAATCACTGGTTATGAACCATCTGAGACTGTGAGTTCCACATCCAAAAGACGAAGAACATTATCATCGGCATCTTCATCATCAAATGTTCCTACTCTTCTTGAAACTCCAGAGCCCTCTCTCAGTACTGCCATTGTACCAATTAATATGATGATGTTCCTGCAATTGCTATTCAACCATCATCATCATCAAATGACAACCAGTCACTTGATATCCTGGCCGAGGTTTCTAAGACAAGTATGGGGCTATATTTTGGTAAGTTAAGCCTCACTTATTTCAAAAAAAATAATAATAATATACGAAATATAAATGATATATATAATTTGTTTTAAATAGCTAATGCAAAGACACGCATTGCAACTTACAAGAGTCAGGAGAAGTTCCGGCAAGAAAAGGACCGTTGATGTTAGGAATCAGGCAGATGATGTGTTCCAGCTTGCGAGATGTATCCAGAAGAGTCTAAAAAAGTGTCAGACAAACTCAAAAATATTGAAGAACAAGTTCAGATTTGTTTGGCTGGTGAAGAAGTGATGAATTATTACAAAGAATTGAAAGCTGCCAAACCTGGACTGAGCAATAATCTTATGGAACTTGTAAGAAATAAGATTCTACAACAGATATAGTCTACAACAAATACCTTGATGACAAGAAGAATTTTTCAAAGGAATCATAAGTTCTCCAGACTTTGATTAAAAGATTATGTATATATTTATATTTGTGGCCATGATTATTTATTTTCATGTCTCCATTTTTTTCTCACTGATTTTGTTAATTATACTACATTTAATAAATACTTTACATACACACATTGAAATAAACTGAAATACTTTTGATTCTGCTGTTGTGTTATTTATCATATGCTCATTTTTCAGTAAATGCATGCCATGTATTTACATCATAAACTTCATTACTATTATGCAATGTACGATACTAACACTAATTAACGTGTGAAACTCAAACATGTAAAACCCCATAAAAGAATTAACATGTAAAACCCTGTAAAAATTTTTTTAAGCTGTAAAACCTCATAAGAAAATTAACATGTAAACCCCCATAAAAGATTTAACATGTACAACCAGATAAGAAACTATTAAGCTGTAAAACCCTATAATAAAAAGTCCCTAATGGGTAAAATTGGTCAATTAATTACTACGTAAAACACGTTCTTATACTTATTTTATTATTAAACATGATTTGGCTGAGATTAAAATTTACCCATTACCCAATACATTTCTTTTTGGTAGTGTAATGCTTTGATTCTGCAAGTTCTATTAATGAAAAAACACCGTGCTCAAATGCTGCTAATTGTACCTTTTTGAAAAACGTAGAAGAAAATGTAGAAGAATTCAAGCAGTTTCATTTCAGCAAAGAATTCTTAACGGCTTGAATCATTCATTTCAGAAGACAAATATAAGCTTGAAGTTGAATTGTTAAAATCTAATATCAAGACAGAGTGAACACAAGCAGTTCTTTGACAATTGCAAATGACAATGACAAATAACAAACAACATCGAACCACTATAAAGGAACTAAGAGATAAAGAAATGATTATGACTGGACAAATTAACACTTGAAATTAAGCTAAGCTAAGTCATTCAATGAGTTGAAAGAAGCTAAAAGAAATATTAAAACTCTGGAAGAAAAGTTTAATAAATTAAAATTCTCTTACGACCAATTACAACAGCCTAATTATGGCGAGAATATAAGACAAGATCTTGAACTTAAATTAGCAAACGATAAAAATGAATAATCTATACAGCTTTAGATGAAGAGTCAAAATTACAAAAGCAAATTGAAAAGGAACAATCATCATCAGGGCTGTTGTGATTCAAAAGTGATGCAAGTTAAAATGAACTACATGAATTGTATACAGGATCAAGTGATTAGTAATCAATATTATTTTTAAAACCCTTGACTGGATGTTTCATTAACGTTAATTAATTCGTGACACCTTGAATCAATTAGGACAACACAGCCTTGAAATAGCCGAAAAATTCTAAATAATATTATTCATCGAAATAAATTTCTTAATTGTTGATTAATTTCACATTCATTTTAATTATGGGCCTCATTTATTGCCAATAGTGAAATCAGTTTCTAATACACTTAATACAACACGAAAATTAATTGCTGGCAGGGCGGCACAGGTTTTTCGAGTGTATCATCGGCTTCTTCTCAATGAACCCGGCTATTCTTTCAATGTTACTACTTTTCAGTACTTGCCCAATCACGGTGTTCGTACTTTTTTATATGTATGGGTCAATCATGTAACGTAATAAAACTTAGTCCTCAGTTTTATGATTTTAAAATAATAATTATCAAAGTCGTTTCAGTGTTTCAATTTCTTGTCTGATTTTGAATGAGCTGTCACACTTAATTATCGGTTCAGTGGACCTCATTAATACGTGGTGGATTAAAGAAAGTCTAATTGAACCATGTAAAGCTAGAATAAATACCGCATACAATTTCAATCTGAGCCTTCTGAATCGAACTGGCGATATAAACAACTGATTTTATTTTGACACAAAGGGGAAAATTCTTACTAAATGTGTTCAATAGCAAGATATTATCATGAACTGAAATTGTAGATCAATAAAATAGTATAACAAACGATTTTTTTTATGAATATGAGTATATTATTTATTGCATAGGCATAGTCGTATTAAAAGTAATACACAAAAAATCGTCTTTTGAAATCATCTTTTCTTTATTCTGTATTAAAGTCATTGTACCTTTATTCATCTATATAATATGAAATTTCTGTTATATAATCTTATAAACAAATATCGTGTAAAATACATCAGAAGAAAGTTCAAAAAAATATAGTTCATATAGTAAATAAATCTTTCAACGATTACCCAATGCTGAGTATCTATCCTTTATTTGCATATATTTCTCACGGTCCTAAAATAAAATCAAAACAATGTTACCAAAATTAGTAAACAACAAGAGACTTGTTTTATCTTAATTTAAAATAATAATACCTTAGCAGACACAGATGGTTTTGTCTTCAAAAATGCTTGGTCAAAATGACGTTTGTAAACTTTCAACTCAGATTTATCTTCATGTTCTAATACCAACTCACGGAAAGCACAGATCGAAGCTTCTCTAATTAAAGCAGCAAGATCAGCTCCAGTGTAATTTTCACATTTTTCAGTTTCTGCAACTAGTTGCAAGTCAACATCATCTCCAAGTGGAGGCTTCGTCCCATTCTGAAATAAAAAGGATTTATACATATAAACTAAAATTAACTTCTTCAATCATATAAAATCTTCAAAAAAAATACCTTCGTAATAGTTCTCAAAATATCTACACGATCATTAGATGTTGGCAATCCAACAAATAAAACTTTATCCAATCTTCCTGGTCTAAGTATAGCAGGATCAATAATATCTGGGCGATTGGTGGCCGCCATTATGAATACACCTAATCTACTTTCCATTCCATCCATTTCAGTAAGTAACTGATTAACAACTCTGGTACCAGATCCACTGTCATCTGTACTTCTTCTTGGACATAAAGCATCCAATTCATCAAAGAAAATTACACATGGTGAAGAATTTTTAGCTCTTAAGAAACATTGACGTACAGCTTTTTCACTTTCACCAACATACTATATACAAAAGAAAAGAAAAGAATTTAACATCACACATAAATGATAATTTTAGTGATTATTATTTATTTACCATATTAAGCAACTCTGGTCCTTTAACAGAAATAAAATTAATTCCAGCTTCGTTAGCTACGGCCTTTGCAAGTAAAGTTTTTCCACAACCAGGTGGACCACAAAGCAAAACTCCAGCAGGGCTAGTTAAACCTAAAGTTTTAAATGCCTCAGGATGTTTAACTGGACCCATTATAGATACTTCAAGTTCATCTCTAATTTCTTTTAAAGCTCCAATATCATTCCATGTTGTATCAGGAACTGTAGCAAATCCTTCTCTTTTGCTTGATGGCTGAACATGTTTAAGAGCCAATTCAAAATCTGACATTTCAATACATAATTTATCCAATTGTTCAGAGTTGAGACGACAAGTTTCTTTAATCCATCTTAATGGTGAAGGTGGCTCTTTAGTTGTTGTTGCTGATGCCTCTTCTTCTGTAGGTTTCTCATTCTTTTCATTATTAGACTTTTCAGGTTCATTATCTGCTTCAACTACTTTAGTATCTCCTTGTTGATTTTGATCAACTTTTTCCATTGAAACATCAGCTTTAGGCTCCTCTTCTTGATGTACTACTGTTACTTCAGTTTCTTTTTCTTCAGAAGGAGGAGGTTTAGTTGTTGGTGCTGAATCTCCTTCTACTGGGTTTTCATTCTTTTCATTATCAGACTTTTCAGGTTCATTATTTTCTTTAACTACTTTGGTATTTTCTTGTTCTTTAGTAACTTCTTGTTCAACATTTTCCATTGAGACATCAGTTTTAGACTCCTCTCCTTCTTGTTGTACTACTGCTACTTCAGTTGTTTTTGTTGGCTCTTCGTTTTCGTTTACTGGTTTCTCACTCTTTTCATTGTCAGACTTTTCGGGTTCATTATTTTCTTGAACCTCTTCCATTGTGACATCAGCTTCAAGATGCTCTTGTTCAGTTTCTTTTTCTTGAGGTTTAGTTGCTGATGACTCTTGTTCTACTGGTTTTTCATTATTTTCTTCAACTACTTTAGCAACTTCTTCCTGCTTTTGTTCAACATCTTCCATTGAGACATCAGCTTGAGACTGCTCTTCTTGTTGTACTACTTCTACTACATTTTTATCTTTAACTTCAGCATTAGCAGTCGCTTCCAATACAACATTAACTGCCAACACAGCTGCTTCACGAATAAGAGCTTGTAAATCTGCACCAACATAGCCAGGAGTAAGTTTAGCTAAATTAGCAAAATCAAATGATGGAGATAAGCGTAAACCACGACATAAAATTCGTAAAATTTTTTCTCTTGAATCAATATCTGGAATGCCTAAACAGATTTCTCTATCAAAACGACCAGAACGACGTAATGCTGTATCAATTGCTTCCAATCTATTAGTTGTTCCAATTAGTAAGACTTCATTTCCTTTTTCTTTGTTTGACAAGTCTACATATAAATATATAATAACATTGATATTCAAATTCATATATTTTTTTATAACTTACCATCAATACATATCAAAAGTTGTGCAACAATACGCCGTTCCATTTCTTTTGAAGCAGTTTCTCTCTTTGGAGTGATTGCATCAATTTCATCAATAAAAATAATACTTGGAGCTATTTGAAGAGCTTCTTGAAATAAATCACGAATTTGACTTTCAGAACCTCCAGAAACACCACTAATTAACTCAGGAGCAGCCATTTTTATTACAGGTAATTTTAATTCCTTTTTCGAAAAGAAAATCAATAAATTATTACTAACTACTTATCATTTAATATCGATATAATTAATTTTTATCAACTTACGCCTGCAATTGCATTTGCTAAAAAAACAAAAGATAAAATTAGTTTTTTTCATAAAAATTATTAAAAAGAGTATAAGATGGCTCCTTACCTAATAAAGTCTTTCCACATCCAGGTGGACCATGGAGTAAAAATCCTCGTGGTGGAGTAACTCCCAACGTATCATAGATTTCGGGATGTTTAAGATGCATCAATAGTTTACATACTTCTTCTATAGCTTTATCACTTCCACCAAAATCAGCAAAAGTACATTGAGAATTTTCTATAGGAGTTCCAACACTTGTTCTCTTCATTTTTTTTCTAGTTGATTCATTAATCGTATCATCACCTTCTCCATCATTACGACTTTTTCTTTTATTACGAGCAACTTTAGTTAGTTGATTATTACCAGTCTTTTTATTAGGTGTAGATGATGATGAATCAATCATTAGATTAGATTCATCAGCACCATTACTAGTGGTTTGTTGATTAGAATTAGTAGTTTCTTCCCAAGATTGTTCTTCTTGATATGATGTATTTTTATTTTGTTGTTGAGACTTGTTAGACTCTCCTCCTAGCGCAGCCTTCTTTACAGATAATGTACTTCTAAAAATCACAAAACATATTATATTAGTAACTTGTACAAATATATTTTTGTTTTACTGTCATTACTTTCCAGCAGTTATTTCATCAATAATTTCTAATCCATCATCATCATCACTAGTATCATCAGCTACTTTGGGTAAATCTGGTGTAACATCACGACTTGATTCTTGTTGATTAATATTGACTGATGCATCTACTAATGCTCTCTTTAGCATAGGACGTTCAACAGACGATGGAGCTATATTTGGACTAGTGTCTACAATTCTTCCAGCTTTTGATGGAGTCCTCTCCATTCTTGATGCAGAATTGTTTCTAGCATACATATTAGTCAATGGACTATTGGATGCAAAAGCTCCTTGAATTCGCTGTGGGGATTCCTAAATGATGAAGATATGTCATTTAATAATAATACCTTGAATTAATATTTAATAATTTACCTGTACTTCAATATCACTGTCATCTGAAACATCATCAACATGTCTAAAAGATGAATCTGCTCTTCTAGGCTGACCTTGACAATTAACTTGGCAGTATTGATCATAAGCTGAAAAAAAGATTGAGAAAAATGAATAAGGTTTAGGAGATTAAAATTCAATAATTTTAACAATTCGTTCTTACCAGCTTTCACTAGATTGAAAAATACATTTCGTTTCATTCGAGCAAATTGATGATGAGTTGATTGTAAAGAATCAACCATGTCACTTATGCTAATATAATGCAAATGACTATTTATCGCCAAATACTGAAAAATAAACAAATAAATCAAAACGTTTTCAACATTCTTTGTTCTTCAATAGCCGCTATCCATACAAAGAAATAGACTCACCTCTTCAACCAATTCCATTAGAGTTTTATGGTAACGAGCAACACCACCTCCTCCATCACCATCAAAACTTTTTCTTCCATGCATTTTCTCAGTTATTACAAATTAGAAAACTGTTAGTTTTGTCAATTAATTGAAAAAATTTTACGACAACGATCGCGTATCACACTGTCACGTTTTTCAAGTCAATAGAAAAATGAAGAAGGCTTTTTTCCGCAAACAACAAATGAGTGAACCACGTGAAAAGTTTAGATTAGAAATTCTTATGGCGCCATTATCTGCTGACTTAAATTGAATAGCTGAAAACAAACATGAAGAGATAATCAAAGAGAGAGATAATTGAGTTTAGTCTACTTTTACCGGTTGTTTAATCAATATAAAATGAGGACATGCATACTCATCAAGTGTATTAGCAATTTTACAGTATTTGAAACTATAAATTAGTCAAATAGTTTGTTATATCGACTTTATTTCCTTTTCTAAACCTCTCAAAGTTTTGTATAACTTTTTGCATTTGTATTTTTTGACACGTCAGTCAAGTTCCAACTCGACAACTGTCTTGTTGTCTCTCAATCAAACCTATTGCATATTGTATAATAATTTTAGTACATTCCATTTTTTCACAATGAGTGGAATAGTCAATAACAATAGTGATGATGCTACTACAACTGCCAATGGACAAGAATCAAGAAAAGTAGCATTGATTACTGGTAAGCAAACGAAGATAACATAAGATTCATTGAATAAATAATCTATAAATAACTAATACAATTTTTCATTCATTACATAGGAATCACTGGACAAGTATATATTTTTAAAATCAACTATTGTATCATACGTGCAATATTTATATTTTTTCTCTGATATTCTAGGATGGATCGTATTTGGCTGAATTACTTTTAAGTAAAGGATATCAAGTTCATGGAATTGTAAGACGAGCTAGTACTTTCAATACAGCAAGAATTACACATCTTTATGATGATCCCAGAGGACATAGAGAAGGAAAAATGAAGCTTCATTATGGTGATATGACAGATAGTAGCAGTCTAGTTAAGATTATTGTTAAAGTCAGACCATCAGAGATATATAATTTGGCTGCTCAAAGTCATGTCAAAGTATAAAACTAAAGAATTATTTTATTGAATTCAAAGTTTTATGTATTTTTGTTCTTTATTTTGTAGGTCTCCTTTGATATGAGTGAGTATACTGCAGAAGTAGATGCTGTTGGAACATTGAGATTACTTGATGCTATTAGAACATGTGGATTAGAAAAAGAAGTCAAATTTTATCAAGCTAGTACGTCTGAGCTATATGGAAAAGTTCAAGAGATACCACAGAAGGAAACAACTCCTTTTTACCCAAGATCACCATATGGTATTACTAAAATAAAGGATATTACTAGTATATATATCAAATTCTAACATTTTATATTGATTTAACTTTATATAGCTTGTGCAAAATTGTATGCATACTGGATTGTAACAAATTATAGAGAAGCTTATGGAATGTATGCATGCAATGGAATATTATTTAATCATGAGAGTCCACGGAGAGGTGAAACTTTTGTCACTAGAAAAATATCAAGATCAGTAGCAAAAATTCATCTTGGGTTAGGAAATATTCAAGATTTTTAGTTACAATTTCTTACTAATAATTAGCTGGTTCTCTAATTTTTTTAGACAAATTGAATCATTTGAATTGGGAAACTTGGATGCACGTAGAGATTGGGGGTAAGAATTTTGAAATTATCACTATTTGTTACCTATATTATTTTAAACTATTTGTTGATTTCAGACATGCAAAAGATTATGTAGAAGCAATGTGGCTTATGTTGCAACAAGAAAAGCCTGAAGATTTTGTTATTGCAACTGGAGAATCACATAGTGTTCGTGAATTTGTTGAAGAAGCATTTAAATGTGTTGGTCGTCAAATCATATGGGAAGGTGAAGGTGTAAATGAAGTTGGAAAAGATTCGGTTACTGGAGTTGTTCGTGTGAAAGTCAATCCAAAATATCACCGTCCAACTGAAGTCGATTATTTATTGGGAGATCCTTCAAAAGCCAAAGGTTAGGTTAAAAAATAATGTCAATATTAATAATTTTTTTTTTATATAATCTATATTTTTTTAAAACAGAAAAATTCAACTGGTCTCCTAAAGTTGGATTTTTAGACCTCGTCAAAGATATGATTGAATCTGACATTGAAGTTATGAAGAAGAATCCAGCTGCCTAAATAATAAAAAACTTTTAACACATTTGCTTCTTTTTGCTAAAATCAAAAACAAAATATTATAATACACACATTCTATCATCAGTAAATTATATTCACCTTGTAGTATTTAATGTGGTATTTGTCTTTTTATTGTGATACAATGTTAGCTTTTCTTTATTATATAATAATAATTATATATTTCAAACATTCCAGTCATGTACTTTAACAATCTTGATTGAAGGGATATATGTATTGTTATTTGTTGTAGCTTTGAACAAAAATTGTAATAAATATTATATTTAAAATGGTTGAACGGAAACAGACTTTTTGTATTGAAAAAAATACATCTCAATTTCTTAACAAATCATACGAATGTTGAAAATGTCAACACCAAATAAGTTTTCACCATAAATTGAGAATGAAAGTTTACATTCAATATTTGTTGGAAGCTTATGTTTTGTATCCTTTGTAAATAAACTGTTCTACTTGAAACACTAACTTTGTCCTCTCTATGTATATGTACAGTTGACTCTCAACACCCAATAATGATGCAATGTCTTTTTACACATTCTTTTTCCTCTATAGTATGTAAGTAGATCCTAACCTAAAAATTAGTTTCTCTTTTCCAACATAAATCATCAAGTTTAAAACGAATCTTTTATACTAAAGAAGACGTAAATGTTTCTGTTTATAAGAACTACATATGGTTTATGTCAATCAGTTTGTGTCATTTGCAAAAAAAAAATTCATTTGAAAATTAAATTTTATAATGAAGGATAGTGAGCTGTCAACACATTTCTGTAGAAAATGTTCATATCATAAATTAAAAACTTTTTATGAGATGAGAGGTCTTTTCTTGGATATACCATCTGTGTATGTATACACTCATGTGTATAAAATTCATCGGATGTGATCGGATGAAACGAAGCTCAATAAGACTGTTTCACTTTTCTCTAACTCTTTACATACACAATATGGAAGGAAGAAGAGGAGAGTAAAGTACCAAAAACAAAAAAATTGACTACAAGTACAAACAGATAACATTATGGAATAATAGTAGGTGTAAGTGAGACAAGTGTGAAAAGTTAATGTATGTTTATATTTGTAAGGGTGGTCACCTCTCTATATATCTCATTGGGTGGGCTTTTTTTCTCTCCATACGAAAGATCACACATGAAACATAACATTATGTGATGTCTATTTTCATATTAGTCTAATGTGTAACTCTATACATAGTATATTAGTATAATCATCATTTATGTTTGTTCAATCACTACTAAATGTTTTACCAACCATGTAATATCACTTTGCACAAAGATAATACATGTACATATTCACACAGTATTTTACAATTACAAACTCTTTAGCTCTTTTCACATAATCTACTATAAGTTCAAAATCATGTCTATATTGGCATCATGCCTGAGTAAATTACTATTAAAAGTGCATTCTCTAGTAATAATATCAATTTCTTGAAGCAAGCAAACCAACCAAAGAAACAAACAAACATTCACAGCAAGTTGATGTTTTTTTTACTAACTGATATCTTGTATAATGTGTATATACGTACATTAGCCATTAGTTTAGTAGCTAGAAGAGATGCAGAAATTGCAATACTAAAAAAACTTTGTGGGGAAAATGAGACACTCTTTCACTTTTCATTTCAGTCTTGAGTCACTTCTACAAAGTTTATCTTTTGACTACATTATTATTACTTGTACTTTTTGACATCTCTAAATGTAAATTTTAAGAGTGTGCATAAGCATAATACAAATAGAACTATATGATATAGATATCTTTTATGGTTATGTTATCGACATTGATGTTTTGCTATGTTATTCTCTCTATGGATGTTATGTTAATACTACTAATACTAATAGAAGAGAAAGAAGAAGATATCTCTATTCACATATGCTTTTCACAACGTACACACACACATCTGTATATGTTTTGTTTTCCATTCACTCAAGACTTGTATATGTATATGTATCAACTAACCAAAAGAAAACCAAACTAAAACGAAAAGGAAAATTAACTTTTGGTGAAACAACAACAATGAATGAGGGAACATATCAATAAACTGTGCAATGTTAGAAAAAACTTTGACGTCGGCAACTTCTTCCACACAGTCTCTTACAAAACTTAGTTGAGAATAGACGAAATAGATTTGTCTTGAGTTATTAGCTTTCTGTAATTTAATTAATTACATTAATTAGTATTTAGAAATGCAGCCATATTTCAATCTTCATAGTAGTAGTATCCATCATACGTCATCATTAGTGCCTTTCTTTCTATCATTGAATGACACTGTGTATCAAGCTATTCCATCACTTAATAAAGTTGTTGTGCATCATGAGAAGCCACCTTATTCATATATAGCACTGATTGCAATGGGTATGTAAAATTTTTACTTTAATTGGAAACTAATACATTTAATTCATTATGTCTGTTTGTATATATAGCTATACAGAGCTCTTCAGATGGAAAAATGACATTGAATGGAATTTATCATTATATTATGGACAAATTTCCTTATTATCGTGAAAACCGACAAGGTAAATATACATATGAAGACTTCTACTTTCACTATATGAGTTTTATATTGTCAAAATTTCTTTACAGGTTGGCAAAATTCCATAAGGCATAATTTAAGCCTTAACTCATGTTTTGTTAAAGTGCAACGAGATCGTGGTCAACCTGGCAAAGGAAGTAAGACATAATACTTAATTATTTGGTGTAGTAGAAAATTTTTTATATAAAACTACTTATTTATTATTAGATTACTGGACACTGGATAACAATTTTATGGACATGTTTGATGGAAATAATTACCGAAGAAGAAAGAGACGCCCTAAACTAAACAATTTAACATCCTCTCATCATCAACAAAGATCTCATACAAATGGTAGAAAAGTCAACTACTACAACAGTTCATCACCTACTGCTGATACTCATCATCCTTGTGTTCATAGAAGCAACGAAATATTAACAGAAACAACAAAATGTTCTCAGCAACCCCAGCAATGTCATTCTACTAAATCTTTTGACACTACTAGTGAAAATTACTTTCAGATGGCTAAAGAGAAAAAGGGTAATAACAACAGGGTTATTAACAGTGAGTACAACTGTGGCCTTAATGAGAATAGCAGAGAAAGTTATACTTCTTCAGCAAGTGTAGCAATGTCTAAGAAGGCAATAATGTTTAAGATTGAGAATTTGATTGAGTATTAAATAATGACTGTATACATATATAATATAGTAAATGTGAGTAGTGTCAAAATCTTTTTTTATTTAGCTGTCAATCTTTTTCTTCTTCTTCTTATACAGCGAAGAATGAATAAAATGTATTCGTTGTACATCTTTCAGGATTATAATACCTCAATTGTAGTACAAATGATTTAATTCTGCTACTGGATTTGAATTTCTTTTGATTGACATCTTTATTACTCATTGTTAGCGTGTCATATATTGTACAGGAGTCTCTGTATTTTTAACTCTCTGACTTTTTCAAAATGCACACAATTTCAATTCATTTCCGCTTTATTTCTTTTTCTTCATTGTGTCTTTTTTGTGTGGTTTTAGTTGAAATTCAACAGTACATCTGTTTGCTACTTTATATCTCTTGTCTTCATGCTTTCGTCTATTTATCATATGCATGGAAAGTAGTATAAGAATTTCATGATGTTAGAGCAGTGTCTGTTGTTATTATATCTTGTTCAAAATGACAGGTTTGGTATGTGTGTGTTACAAAGCTAACATATTAAGAGTGTTTTTGGTGTGTAGTTAGAGGAGAGCACGAGAGTTTCTTTTCATTTTGCACGGTCAATGAAGACTCACTAATCCTTTGCTGCGCCTTGAAAGAGAGATGAGTCTTCTTTTCTCTCTTGTATTTTTTTATTCTCCGATTAGGTGTCTTGGACTCCCTGTTTTTATGTATTGAGAGAAAACAAGGGGCGAAAGAGAGCTCAAAATCTTGTTTTGAATTCAAACAAACTCAAAACTCCTTGTGCTTGCTCCTTTCTGTAATATATTCTAACTCTATCTATACTATACTATATAATAAACTTCCTATTCTCATCATACAACCTATAGCTAGAGAAAGAAGTCTATATATTCAAGTCTGTTCTATTTGACTTTTGACTCTACCTAATTTCTTATGGCATTGAATTTTTACTCAAATCAACATTGGGAAGAAGATTTGTGTAAAGAGAACTCCTTGCTATTCCAGATGTGATGAAAACGTCTATGTTGTTGTGAATTGCTTATATCATTGCTCATAAAGTGAACTAATTCCTTTAAATGTCATCATTTACTTTTTAAAACGGTTGAGAAAAAAGTATTGTTATGAAAAGATATCAAATCTGCAAGAGATAGCCCATTGTACTAAATGTAATCCACCATTATTGTAGTTGTTCTCACACAAATGTTCTGCTGCTAGATACTCTCGTATAAGATAGATAATAGACTAGATGAACATTTGTGATAGAAGTAGTGCCCCATGAGACTTTTTCATAAAGTAAAGATGGTGTCTTATATAAACAACCACACATGGCGAAATATTGAACTCCTTTTCTCTCTCTCTCTCTCTCTCTCTCTTTTGCTTCCTCTCTATCTGTTTCTATAATATCCAACATTTCTCTCTTCTTCTTCTCTCTATTCTCTACATAATAATTCTCTTTTCTTCCAAAATAATGTTTCCATATATGTACTTTTGTTCACTCGTAGTTTATATATTCTTTTCTTTTGCCAAGTCTTTTTTCTCTCGTTTTTCATGACGGCATGCACGAACAAAAATAACAATCCTTTTATCACAAATCGTCGACTGTGTAAATTCAATCCAACCTTTTTTATTCACTTTGTTAGAGCTTTTTGGTTTGAGTGACTAAAGAACACATTGAGGTAACATTTTATCATACTACAAGATGTTATTACTATATAAATACATTTTAGGTGATATTTGTGAAACATTTAAGCTGTCATCATTCCTTGACATGTGAGAGACGTTTCGTAGTGTCGAAATTTCACTTAGTTAGAAATAATATCATCACGATATTAAAAGGTTTCTCAAATACTGCGACATGAGAATAAAACCCATAAACTATCTTTTGTATCTGGAAAATCAATCATACACATGAAATATCAAAGTCTCAAACCTTGTGCAATTTTATTCAAAAATTCTTAGATACTTTAGACTCAAAGGAACTCCACTCAATGATTTTTAATACACTTCCTGTCAAATTGAATTTTTCATCATGAAGCATCATCTCGCAGCTCTAAAAGTGTTCTAAATAGTTAGCTATTCTAGTTTTCATGATGAGAGCATTCTTTCTCTAAATGACTTCCGTATGAAACAAGAATCAGACTTAACCCTTCAATATATAGAAAGACAACAGATTATGTCATTATTATTCCAAGCTGTGAAAGAAAGGCATTGTGCATTGTATTTTAAAACATATAACCCTTTACACCTCTCTCATCTTCTTCTTCTTTCGTGTGCCGAAAATATAATAAAGATTTTTAGTATATAGTCTCGTCTGCTTCTGGTATGACGAGATAATATGATGATATGCTACAGGCAAAGAAGCAAGTAATTGAGTTTGCGGAAAGGCAAATGCAAAAGAAGATCTTTGACACAAGTGTATTAGAATGAGACTCCATTAGCATAGAAATGAATATTAATAGACTCTCTCAAGAATTTGCATTTGAATTATGTTCTTGCGGATTTAGAGTAGCTTAGAAAGAGAACTCAACTTTTCTCAATTGAAAATTCCACAAAGACCCCACACACAATGTAATGCAATGAGTTGATGTCGTGGTGGTGTTAAATATAAAGCTTCATTGAATAGAAATGTGGTTTATGGCATGAGGTGATATGATGATAATAGCTTTGAAAGTGATGTGGGATGCAAGAGAGTTTAAAAGAGTGATTATCTTATCAAACAAGACATGACACTTTCTTTTCAATTTCACAACTATTTTAGTGAACGGAAAATACGATGAGAGATGTAGAAGTAGTGAATGAAGTCAGAGAGAGAGAGAGATCATATTATTGCATAACAATTATAAACGAAATTTGATTTCATATGAGTTCATTTTTTTTCCTCTTAGGAAAGGATTTGATTAATTTACAATACAGAAAATTAAGCTGTCTTAAGCTCAGTATATCCATAGATTTTGATCTTGAAATTGTCCTAGCCACAGGCATTGATTGTATTTTGTATTTGTTGCTGTAAGGAAAATAAAAGACTTTGTTATTATGCACCCTCCGTAGCTTATCTCACATAACCCCATACGGATAAAAACGACGACGACAACTCGAAGAAGAAGAAAACTGTCATTATATTGTCATCTTTTCAAGACTTTGAAATGTAACAACTGTAGTTTATGGGAACCAAAAGAAATTAAAAGACAAATATTGGAACCAAACTTTATAAACCACAAAATGACAGATTTTTTTTGAGCTCTCACAGCATGAACCATGTACAAAACTAAAGAAATCACTTAATGGACCATATGATTGTCGACATATTTGACAGTGACAAAGGTATGACATTCAAAAGGATGAGCACAGCAGGAAACTACTCGACTTTAGTAGGCTTATAGGAGAGGGAACTTTATTTACAAGAATAGGGAATATGATCACGTCGCGTCTTTTCTTAAAGTACTTGACATCCGACTTCCGCAACCATTTTCAGTCCTCTCTCTATCTATTTACTATTTAATCTGATTTAAACTATAAAGATTAAATTAGTATATTGGTTTAAATAAGAGGCGAGATAAAATGGCTCACTCGTTTGTTCATTCACTCAATTGAAAAGAGTAAATTGGGCTGCTCGCTTTTATTAATATTTGACTGACGGATAGAAGTGAGTGAGTGAGTGGAGTAAGCTGAATGAATGAGCAAGTGGCTAACTGAAGAGAGAAATGTTCTGTGAATTTGTGAAGTGGATCACATTTTGGAAAAGAGATCATCTATGAATGTGCATTTTGTTATTTTACTTTATATGTATGTATGTATATACATAGGAAGCAGTAGAAAATAGAGAAAAGTAACAAGGGCATGGAACGCTCTTCTGAATACTTGAATTTTGTTTTCTCAATTTCAAGTAGTTTTTACAAGGGACGCTAATCTCTTTTTGGGGGCAGAATAAATTGTATATAGCATCAGAAATTGCATATACATACATATGTATGTGCACTTTATACAAAACTGAAAATGTTGTAGTGAATATGGAAAACTTTCACATCTCGCTTTGTTCCTCCTCAAATATAGCTTCTAGCCATCTTTGAGAAATGAGAAACAAAAGCTTATATATGGTTTATATACTATACATTTCAGAGCTATCGACACATAATGTATTAAAAGAGTGATGAGAGATATATAGCTATAACTTATGCATATGAGATTATCTTTGGAAATCCATTGTTATTGTTATTGAGGTGTGTGTGTGTGTGGTGAGAGATTTTAATGTGTACAGTATTTTCATATATATATTGATGTTGGATTTATATAGTTTATCATTCATAATATATAATACACTTTATATATCTATAGTATCTAAAAGCTTTCAAAACTGACACAAGGGTATCAAAACCGTATTAAAGTGTATGTGTACAAAGGATTGACAAATGAATATTGAATACAAAGTACACACCACATTGTCAACTCTCTTCTTCTATATTGACACTTTTTCTCAAATTTTCTCAAATTTACTGCTATCAAGTCTGTTACCTCTAGTTCTGTAGATAAAATACAAACGTGAAAATGTATTGACTTCATTCATCTGAATGAAACTAGATATCAATTTGTATGGCTGTCAAATCGATTGTGGTGTGAAGAGAAGGAGGATGGCACTCAAATTTGGAAGGTGGTCCTCACAATTTTCTCTGAGATGAGTTGGCCTATCGGCAACAAGCCTAAAATAAACAAGTTTCATGGGTTGGAGTCTCTATACAAAACTACTCAACAACTCAACTCTCTCATATATTCCTGAGTTGTCTCTCTCTCTCTCTCTTCTTCTTCTTTCTGGTTATAACATTATGTGAATTTTGTGAATGCTATGCGTTGTGTGATGTTGGCTAAGATCAACTCAAAGGATTTCTTTCTTTCCCTTGTATATAACTATGGTATATTATGTGTATGTACTTTGTAACTCTGTATGCCTTTTTCTCTCTCTCTCTTTCCTATATATACATATATATAGTTAGGATGAACCTAACCTAAAGTTGGTTAAAAACATACAAAACTCTTCTTCTCATCTCACTTTAGTAACGAGTGTGTATGTATACTATATACACTAGTAGGCTCATTTCACACATTGGAAAAAGCTAACAACATATATATTATTAGTTAGAAGAAGAAAAGTTTGAGACGAGAAAGGCAAGTTAGGTTTGTAGTTTTACTGTCTGTGAGAGTGAACGAGAGATCTTCTTCTCTCGCTCTCTTTGCTTTGATAGCTACTCTATATATCTATGATATTGATTGTTGATCTTACGTTAACTTGTAATTCGGACCGGTGTTTTTACTAGTTCTCGAAACTGTTTTCTCTTGTATTGTGAGTCGTGTGGTGAAAAGAAACAACCAGCTGTTTTCATATACTTTATAAACCTCTTCTCTTTTTTTCGGCTCCTTTAAAAAATAACTAATAGAGGTTGACTGACTAAAAGAGAGAAAGAGTCAAAGCACCAACCAAGAAAAAAAAGTTTGATGATTCAAAGTAAAGAAAAGCAAATCGAGGGAAATCTCTTTGCTAAATAAAATACAAAAATACTATTATCCTAACAATGTTTTTTATCCAAAGATAACTTAGCTAAAATCAACATTGTTACTTACATAGTGTATACTTCATTCACAAGTCTAATGAGAAGACAATTTGTCATGTTTTTGCAAAGGGTTAAATAAAAATCACAATCATCATCATCATCAAAGAAGAGTATATATACATATAAAAGTTTATTTTGTGTTAACCTGACCTTACCTCAATCTAAATAAGAGGAAGAAGAAGAGTGTTTTTCTCTGTGAACTTTGATAGATTGGACATTATATATATGTTTTTGAACATATAAACAAAAGAAGAAAAGTGTGTAGTGGCGAGTCAAAGACAAGAAGATGTATGTTAAGGTTATAATATGTTGTTTAAAGGTTATATAATCTACCTACTCAAAAAAGTCTCTAGTAGAGAAAACATTGTTTGTTTATGCCCATTCCATTTTCACACTGGGTTGTTTTCTATGAAAACTTTATACTACTAGTGAACTCATCTTCTATCTATATAGTATATATAAACGCCCGCAATGTCAACTTAGGATATATTATGCTTCACATTTCCCCATCATTGTATCAAAACATCATATAATATCTACTACTACTACATACGCTTTCATAAATAAACTATATTATTGTGAATAAACATAGAGTTAAGTGATGCAATGTTATTGAACTGTGCTTCTTGCATTCATGTCTATATTAAAGTTTTAAAAACAAATAGACATTGAAGAAAAGTATATAAAAACATTACTACTAGTAAAAGTGAATATATATAGAGAGTCAATGTCAAGGAAAGTAGTAAATGAAAAAAAGTTTTTATATCTTGTGAATATAAGTGAATTGTACTAAAAAGTGAATTTAAAATGCATACTTTATTTGGAGATCAAAACGCTTACTATCGTCATCCAAGTTCTTATTCTCCAGCATTACAACCTGTCTCAATGACTGCTGGATTGAGTCCTGCTTATCCTTACGAACAGTACTCAGCAATGACTCGCTATGGTCCTTATGCTGCTGCTCATTATCCTCAACAATCTGCCAATACAAAAGATATGGTTAAGCCGCCATATTCATACATAGCATTAATTGCGTAAGTTGATTTTTTCTTTAAAAAATTGAAAAATTTCATGTAGGCAAAAGTTAGAAATATATATGGTTCTATGTAGAATGGCTATTCAAAATGCTCCAGACAAGAAAATCACATTGAATGGAATCTATCAATTTATCATGGAAAGGTAAAGCATTTTTTTAGTAGATTCAATATCTTCTAGAGAGATTTCTCATAAATATCTTTAAAAATTCTATACAGATTCCCTTATTATCGTGAAAATAAACAAGGCTGGTAGGTCTTATATATTTTAACAGCAAACCAATATAACATAACTAATGCTAATCTTTATACAGGCAAAATTCTATAAGACACAACCTGAGCTTGAATGAATGTTTTGTAAAAGTAGCTCGAGATGACAAAGTAATTTTTTATACATTATCTTAAAGTCTATCATGATATAAAAAGAACTTTATAAACTAAATGATTTTCTTCTCATTTTACTTATAAAGAAACCTGGTAAAGGAAGCTATTGGTACGTAGTTTTATTTCTTTTTAATTGGTTTCTTTTTATTATATACTTTAGTCCAAGTAGAGTATAAGTAATCTTTTGTAATCATATCAGGACATTAGATCCAGACAGCTACAATATGTTTGACAACGGCTCATATCTCCGAAGAAGAAGACGCTTTAAAAAGAAGGATGTATTAAGAGACAAAGATTCTTCTGATACAGCAACAACCAAACAAAGAATTGTTGCAGGTAGTGGTAATGACAGTATTAGAATCAATTCATCGTCACAGTCGATTGATCGACATCATCATCATCACCATCAGTCGAGTCTAATGACCTCAAAAACAAATTTAATCCCCAGTGCAAATAATAATAATAATAATAGCATGACAAGCATATCCAATTCTTCACCAACAGCACTAGCCGTATCAGATCTCCATCATCAGCAGCAACATTCTCAACATCTTCACTCACATCATCATCATCATAGTAGGTTACATTCCATAACAGCTACAGCAGCTTCTGTTTTGTCTCTTGTGAGTAATAATAATACAACAAGTAATAGTAATAGTGGTGGTAGTAGTAGTATAATAAAAAGCGGCACTAGTTCTTCTTCTTCTGTTGGTCCTCACATAAAAAGTGAGCCGATAGATATGAGTGATTGTCACCAGCCGCCAACAGCAGTTGGAACTTCAACTACCAAACTCTCTTCTTCAACAAATGCTGCCAACAGATTTGAGAAAGGACAACAACAACAACATAATAATGTTGGCGGCGGTAATAACACTTTGTCTCCTTCCTCTTCGATGCTTATCTCATCTCCTGTTCATAATACAGGCTCACCAATGGATCAACAACATTCTCATCATCAACAACAACATGTTGGACCATTTAGTGTCGATAGTTTAGTAACATCACATCGTGATAGTCCATCACTTTTATCTCATAATCAACAACAGCAACAACATATTTTGTCTCAACATCAACATTTACACTCTCAACATCATAATCATCACCATCATCATCAACATGGAAATTCTTCTATGAGTCCATTTTCTAGAGCTCATACTCCTTTAGGTGGAATTATTTATTCATCAAATAATAACAATAATAGTACAGGTAGTAATAGTAGTGGTGGTAGTAGTGGTCCATCACCAATTTCATCATCATTTATTAGCTCAGCTGGACATTATGGATTACAACAAGAAGAAATGATAGGAAATTGTCTTAGTGCAGCAGCTCATTTAGCAATGACCATGAATCCATCATCACATTCTGACCAATATTCACGCTCTGCTTCCTCTTCTTGGTACTCTACGACAACCTCAGCCAACAATAACAATAATAATAGTAGTTCCAGTCTAAACAATAACAACGAACATCAGTCTGTTGTTGTTCATGATGGTAGTAATGCTACTTCTTCACTTGTTGCTAGTTTTGGAGATACTTCAAATATTCAACAACAAGACGTCGGTTCACCTACTTGCTCGCCTCATTTTAGAAATAGTTATCGCTCTTATTATGCTGCTGAATGCTCATCACAAAAATATTAGGAAAAAAGTGATGAAAACTTTAAAAAAAATAAAAAAGTTTATTCTAATTTGTTAGAATGTATATAACATGTAATAGTTTTAGAAGAAGAAACTTTTTTTCATTTTATGCTTCTTCAATTTTTTCCTCTTTTATCCATTCCATTACTTTAAAACTATATGAGGAGAGTATTTTTGTCGGTTTTTGTGTGATGTTCATCTTTTTTCTTTGACATGGTCCGTCGTCTCTTTTCTCTACAACTCTTTTATATTCCATCCTTTTTTATTTTGAGCCGAGGGCTTTTTCTCCTTTAACGTTTTACAACATTTGTCATTTTTCCCACACGCTTCAACTCAATATAGTGTTTCCAAAAGTTTCCATCAAGTATTCTCTAGCTCTCATTCTGTCTCTGTTGTGTTTCTCTCTCATATATAATAATGTCTCATAGTCAAAGTTTTAAAATATATTTTCAACTTTTCTATATTTCCATTGAAGCTAAAGCAGCAGCAGCAAGAACAGTATAATTAGATAATGTGCAATTTTTTGTAAAAGATAAATTAGATATTACTGTAAGAAAGTATATATAATGATTGCACATACATATGTAGCATCATCATTGTCGCCACAAATATACGTATTAATTAATTACATAATATAAATACCGGTTAAACATATAAGAGTAGTGTTAATAATGTAAAGTGTAACAAGTATTTGTAACATATTAAGTAAATGCTAAGAATTGTAAGGACATCCCAGTTACAGTATTATCTAAGTAAACATCACGATTGATCATTTATGTACTATAATTTGTTTTATACTTTTACAGTTTTGTTTTAATTTTAATAGTTCATAAAGAGTTAGTTAGCTTATTAAGTACACTATGTATAATACTGTTCTCTTTTGTAAATATGCAATAGGTTTTTTTATGTTTGTTTGACTATATATTTGAAAGTTTATTTAAATAAACTTTTATATGTATAATGTGTAGAGTAAGAAAAATGTGAAAGTCATTGTAGTTGGCACAAAATATACATATATATATACTATATACACACAAGAGAAATAAAAAGAATGATGAGTTTTTATGCAAACAATACATAGAAAAAAATATGTGTAAAATTATTAACACCTATTATTAACTTTAACACCATGCAGCAGTAGGAGCTTATCTTGATTATTAGTATTGCAAAGCAAACATTAAATAAGCATAATATA
>VCNE01003693.1:0-10918 GCA_009869805.1 Oncopodura yosiiana | reverse complement strand
CAATCATATGATACAACAAATATTTTATATATTAGAATAAATACGACACTAACAATAATAATATACTATAATAGAAATTTAAATTCAATAGATTGCACAAGTACATCATCGCCTAATGACAGTGGACAAAAAAATAATAAGTAATCTCGTCATTTTTAATGTAAATTATAATATTGTAACACAAGGTGGATTGTTGTGGTGGTATACACTATTTATTATGGTGGTTATCTTTGTGTGTTATTGTAGTAAGTATTATGAAAATGGATGGATTTAAATTATGACATTGACAATGGCTTATGACGTGAGCACATAAGTATAGTATATTACAAAACAAATATTTATGTATGTATATAGTATATAGACGATTGCAAGTTATTTTATACTCCTAAATGCTCACTCATTTGAGATAATGACATAGAATAGATTCTATATATATATAAGTTTTTAAATTATATTGATTTTTTTAGTTAACTCTAGTCTCCAGAATGAAACGGCCGTTTAGATGGAGGAATTAGATGAACAGGAAGATGTCCATCCTCTGGCAAATCTAGATTACGTAAACAAAAATGTCATTTTTACAAGTCTACTTTTAAAGGAATTATGCTAAATTATCATTTTCTTACCATGTCCGTCGAGTTTGATATTTATCAAATGCATTGCCAAAGCAAATTCCTCTCCGTCTAGCATACCATCTTTATCTACATCAGCTAATTTCCATATCTTAGCAAGTACTGTGTTTGGAAGTTTTGATTTAACCATTTCTGCCTTTGCTGCTGAACCACTAACTTTTCCTTCACTATTACTTAAACTTTCAAATATTTCATCATAACGATGTTTCTCTCGTGTAACTATCCATTCTGTTTCACCTATAGTAGTGTGTACCACAAAAAAATGTTTAAAAAAGATTTTGGAAATTCTTGATAAATTATCTAAGTAAAAATTACCTCGGCCAGCTTCGACTCCCTCGAATCTTTTAAATCCAAATGGAGTACTATCATCCTGTACTCCTGAAAATACTCCACCTTTGACTGTACTATTACTACTATTTGTAATTGCTGCATCTTCCATAGGAATTTGTGCCATTAATTTTGCAATATCTTGAGCCAACATTTGATCAACCGTCTCTAATAATTTTGGTTTAAGAGCAGCAAATTTTGCAAAATCATGATTAGCTAGTTCAGCCTATCAATAAACATTAACATAAATATTGCACTATCATAATATTATCTATCCTCTTGAGTTTACTTACTTGCATCTTTTTCAACTCTGGAAAATCTCCTGGCGATATTTGATGCTCTCTTTGTAGCTGTCCATATATCTGGTCCAAATTTTTAATCAGTTCTTTTTTCTTTGAGTCTTTACCAAACATTGAAGGCATGTCCTTGCGTAAAGAGCTTATGATATAAGCATGAACCTATACAAGACAGACATACAACATAAACATTTTAATTATTTTATTTTATTGATATGTGAATGACAGGTTTCAAAACTTAAGAGTATGACATGACATGACACATATTACACTTTGCTTCTTTTTTTCAAACACTTATGCAAGATTTGCACATTTGCAAAAGTCAAAAATAATGATTACGTAATTTCGATATATAAAAATTTATATGTATGTGTGATTGTACCTTAGCTAAACGAGCTCTTTTGATTAAATCATTAAGTTTTCTCAAGGCCGCATTTCTAGGTAGTGTCTCCAGATCATGAAATAAATCTTGTTCTTCAGCTTCAAATAATCTGTAGAAACAAACAGACATAGACGACAGAATTTATAAGTTGATGATGAGAAGAAAAATATGGATATTTAGGTCAAGAGTCAACATAAAGTGATAAAGGTTAAGTTATAAGGAGAATTGCCATGTGTAAAACTTTTTCTTCTGCAGATAAATTGCAGTTATATATATTTTATTGCTATACCTGCGATTGGAGTCATATCTCAATGGCTGATCCCAGAAACTACCGATATAAACTCTTGCAACTTCTGGTGTTTGAAGAACTTTTCCAAGTGACCACATTAGGGCTCCATATACTCTCATTAGTTGTTGATGATCAACCATATCAGCCTATATGTGTAATAAAATGCAATGTATTAAAGTATTATCTATCTACACTTGCATAAGTAATCCTCTTTTTTGGACTTTGCAACACATTTAATTTTTATTATCCCGGATTTTATTTCTCACCTTATTGAGAATGATACGGATCTTGTCATCATGTCCTTTTAATGCTTCAATAGATCTTCTAAATTCATCAGATATATCCAATTTATGAGCATCAAAAAGTAGTATGATACGATCAACTCTTTCTGCAAACCATTCTAAAACACCAGTAAAATCATATCCACGATCGACACGTTGCTTTTCTCCAGATAAAATTCCGGGCGTATCTACAATACTAATTCCTTTTAAAACTTGTGAATCCAATTGAGAACAATTAAATCTATTAAGGAATGCATTTCCAAATTTTGATAGAGGCCTAAATTGTTTCTTTGGATCAACAACAAGCGCATTTCCTGTAAACATAAGAAAATATTAAAACATCATTCTACAATAACTTGCATATATTCATACGTATATAATAACAAATTATAAATATTCTGACTGACCTGGAATAACTCCGTCTTTATCTCCATGCATCACAGCAATAAAACTATCTGTAGTTGGCTCTGGGCCAATGCGAATTCCAGGAAAATCTCTCTCCAATAAATAACGAATGAATGTTGTCTTTCCTGTGGAATATTGACCTACTAACATAATCATTGGCTTAGCCTATAAACAAAAAAATTAAACATTTTAGTTTAATTAGTACTACACTACAAGATTCTTTTCTAAATATACAAATCTTACATCAAAATCTGGGTCATCTAAAGCTGGTGAGTGGAAATCATGAAAATGATATGCCGATTCCAGCGGAAGTAATTTTGTTTTGTATACATGACGTAGTCCTCCAGCTACTGTTTCAAAAACGTCAATGTTTTTCTTCTTCGTCTCATCATTTTGCAGCCAACTAAACATCTTGAAAACTAATAATGAAAAACACAAAATACGAGTGTTAAAAAAATAAATAACCTCCTTTCAACAACGCCCCATCAACACTTCTGCTAAATAATCATATTGTGTGAGTGAGTCAACTTGTTGCTTTCTCATAATATTGAATCTTCGCTCAAGTCATTTGAATCAAGTTGCCCTCACTCATTATTATATTAAAACAAAAAGTGAACAAAGAGAAACTTACCATTCATTGTTGTAAGAAATTAACTAATTACTTAATTAGTGAGTTTACTTTTTAACACTTGTATTAAGATGAAATTATGAAATGTTTTCTTTTTTATACATTTCTAAAAATTCAAACCAAAAGGTATTTCGCACTTGGAATTTTCAATGCCAATTTCTAATCTATGTAGTCTTTATCTGTATGTAGTTTAAATCTATGTAGTATCTGTTTTATGAATAATGTGAAATATGGTTCCATTCTATAATCTTATCAGTTCATAATTTATTAGTAACACAGAGAAATAACATGAATACATCATTGATTTGAGAACCCCTTATAATTTAATTATCAATGTTCAAAACCTTCACATGGCCAAACATCATTAGCAGTCGAATGTATAAAATTCTTAATTAGTTGTGGCAATGAAGGAGAGCGACAAATGAATTTATGTGCATGTCCATGTTCAGCATCAAATCTTTTAAAGACAATTGGCTTGGAACCTATGGGTCGTGTTTGTTTAGCAATGTTGAACAACTGAAATATAAGAATTAAAAAAAGATGATAAATTTTAAATTAGCAAAGAGAAAGATATGTGTCGTCTCACCTTTTCTCCTAAATGAAATGGTATAACTTTATCATCTTCCGCATGTATTATAGTGATTGGAATGTGTATTTGAGAAATGTGTGTGTCTGACTGATAAGCGATATCATTCTTCTTCAGAGGATCAACAAATATTTGATCAAATAGTGGTTCCGGAACATAGCGATACATCTATAAAAATAAATATTATTTATTATAGTTTTAAGTGTTATACACGTGTATAAGTTTTATTGAAACTTACAGACGCACGAGGATGATTTTTAATGACATCACCCATATTATTTAATGGAGATTCTAATATCAAAGCTGAAGGAGCATTACCAGAATTACATAATTTGGCTACCAATCGACAAGCAATTGCACTGCCTAATGAATGACCCCATATTATAACTCGACGTTTTGAATTGTCACCAATTCTTTCTTGGATCCATTTATAAACATGTAGGCTATCTTCTACAGTTCCTTGCTCAGAGAGTGGCAACTGAATAGAATCACCAAAACTTCTATAATCTAATGTTACTACATGACAGTCAATATTTTGTAGTAAATTATAAAGTTCAATTCTATGTTGAAGATTTCTTGCTGCTGTTGCTCCATGAAGGTAAAAAATGATTGGATATTGATCATTGGATTTTAACAAGTCGTCCCATTTTGTTGTACTGTTGTTGGTATCAAATTTTGTTGGCGAAACTAAACTTTGTGGAAGTGTGTGCCTATATATGTAGAATAATATAAATTCAGAATACATAATTTATTTAGGTCTTTATGTAAATTCTATACCAAACTCCAAGAGTACAGCCTTTCTCTAGTTCCAAATAAAAATTTCTTGTCCCGACTACACCGTGTGATTCAGGCTTAGAAAAATCTGTGTCAGGTCCTGGACGTCGTACTAGAAAAAATTTAAAGCACATATTGTTATATTGTGTGCCATTTAAACTAAAATGTTTGCTAGGCTTACCATAATGCTGATAAATTAAATGTCTTTGGACGGTTGTACTAAAATGAAAAGCTACTGGCAATGAAAGATACAAAGCCAACAAAACTCCTAATGCTATCTTGATACTAATATGAACATGAATTTCATAACAAACAATTAATAGAACAAGTGCATTTACAACAAATGCAACTCCAATCAAAATAAAATGTTTTGAGATGAGTTCAAGAATTGCGAGTAGATTTTTCGAAAATGTTGTCTTATCAAATTCCATGCTATATTACACTTTGTCACTGTTTTGAAAATGATAGTTTTACTTGAGAGTCTAGGATAGTATTGAAGACAAGTTCATATAACTTGAAAAGAGAATTAATAAAAACACAACTACTACATGGTCACAAATATAGCAACAATATCTCACTGTCCTTTGCTTACTTAAGATAAGAAGAGATTTTTTACACACATTGTAAACAAACAATTTAAAGAACTACAATATATCCTTGATCCAGTCTTCTAAACAATTCTATAGTGAACTTGTAAAACTCTGAATTAACTGAGCATTTTCCACTTGAATGTTCCATAATGTAGTAAAGGAAAACTTGTCTATACTCTCATGAAAAAAATGAAAGAATCAATATTTAATTTCAATTACTAGTTTTATCCACAAATAATGTATTGATACACATATTTATATATACTATGAACTCAAATAGAACTCTAATGTATAGTTTTTATTATTCTGTCATGTATCACTGATAATATAAAGAGAAATTACAACATTTTTATACACATATACAAGAGTACATATATACAACAATGCTTAGATCTAATGCAAAAGCAACAACAACAAGTCTCTCTTTCTAACAAATATGGTTATAGTATCATACGACCCTATGTAGCATATTATTGTTGTAGTTTTGCAATTTGCAGTGAATCGTTAACAATGCACATGTATTACATAAAATATATATGATAATTGTGAAACTTTGCTCTCAAGTGTGAGTCTTAATGAGATGAGAGAGGTTAATGGATGAAAAATTATTTAGTAGAGAATAATAAATATTTACATAATGTAGGTGTGCAATATAATATGCAATTTATTGCTAAACTGATAGCTCATCTTTATTAGAGTGGTTATAAACTAAAAGCTTTTGTTGACGATAACTCGGATGTATGAAAAGTGATTAGGAAGTTTCCAGGAAAAAAGTGGTTGTAACTTGTAACTATCAAGCTCATGGTATGTGCGTTGAATGAATGATATCGACGTCCTTCAGTCTTGTGTGGGAGCAAAAATATGAAATTTGGTATTATGTGTAGATTGTCAAAAGCTCCTGAGGTTGTATCTTGTATGTGTGATATATGACAAATTACTTATTATTTTAATATATTTCTACAATATAAGCAGAAAGTGGGACATCAAAGAGGAAGTTGAAAAGAAAAAAAAGTGAAAGTTCATTCACTTGCTATTGATTTAATGATAACAGTACAGTGTATACAAGATACACTTGCTGTTAACAGTTACTTTTTGCAATAGTAAAGTTCTACAAAGATCTTTAATCTTTAAAGGTTGCTCTTGATAAATATTGGCAAAAATGTCATTTTGTACGTGGGAGAGAGAAGAAATTTACAAGGATAATTTTTCACCAGGTAAGTAAATTGGTGTAATAAGTTCAAAAGAAATTTTAACGTTTGCACTGAAAAACTTAAAAATTTTGATCTGGTTAGGAACGTACGTTTGTGCTGAATGTGGTTATGAACTTTTCAGTTCTAAGCAAAAATTTGAGCACCACAGGTAACTTTATTCAATTATACAATAAGCAATCATAAAGCAGTATATTATAATTGATAAATTGTCAATTACAATAGTCCATGGCCAGCTTTCAGTAGCACAATTCATAAGGATAGTGTGAGCAAAACGAAAGAATTTGGAAGTAGCAATGCTTACAAAGTGAAATGTGGCAAATGTGACAATCCATTGTAAGTTTATTAGCTAATTATCTGATACTTTTCCACAGACTACAATAAGATATTGTTTAAATTTACAGAGGCCACGAATTCCTTAAAGACGGTCCGGACAAGAAAGGCTCGAGGTAAATTGACAAACTGCAAATTCTATAAGATAACTGAATATTATACTCTCTTTAATTTATTGATATTCCAGATTCTGAATATTCTCACATGCACTCAAGTTTGTCCCAAATAAACAATAAATGGAACGAACCGAGTGCAAATGAAACGAAAAATAATAACAACGATTATGCAACAAATATAAATACCCAATGTACCTTAAATTATATAAAGTCAATTGTGAGCAACTCATTTTTTTGTATATGAAGTTGACAAATTAAACCAGTTCATTCTGGCCTTTGTTAATGGATATAATAATTTGCAAAAAACATGAGTTGTCTCAAAAAAATCAAATATTTCAAAATGCAATAATAATAATTTTATCAAGAAAAAAAGTACTTCTTCTATATCGATCAAATATATATTATATAGTATTTATGCAACAATAAAATGTACATTTATAATTTTCAAATTAATTTTGTCAGTCTTCGTTGCTAAAATTTCTTAAACCATTTTAGTATAGTGACATTTACGATTTTCTGTGTATGTTAATCTTGACCTTTGAGTACATACGAGATATTGCTCAGACCAATATTCTCTTATCATGTCAGCAGCTTTTTCACCAATCATTATGCTGTAAATTATATCAAAATATTAATAATGGACATTCCAAACTTTTTAACTTGTTAAAAAAAGAACTTACGATGGAGCGTTTGTATTGCAATTTACGAGTTCTGGCATTATTGAAGCATCAGCTACTCTCAATGATTTTGTTTTAAAAACTCTAAGCTTAGAATCAACAACTGCATTTTTATCACCAGGTTTTCCCATTGGACAAGTAGTCGTTGGATGAAAAAGTGTTCCTGCCAAATATCTTGCATAATATTCCCAATATTCATCTGATCTAACTTTCATTTTTTCACTTCCTGGCAAAATTGGTGGATGCCATGTTGCATTCAAGCTTTTGAAAGCTTTAGTATTTTCAATTAATTTCAAGCAAAATTTAAGACCATCAACTAATGCTGCAACATCTTGCTTCTCTTTTAAATAGTTTGGATTAATATGTAATGATGATGATGGATCTTTATCTTTTAAAAGTACTTCACCAAATGACTTTGGTCTTTACTAAAACAACAATTAATTGTAAACCATCTTGTTCTAAAGCAGGCTCAGTCATTAAATCAATTACTTCTTTTCGAGATCCAACAACTTTAGCTAAATCACCAGCAAATCCTGCATGATAGCCACCACCAGCTAAGTAAATTTGCAAATCAGGATGATCTACACGCTCATTTTTTAATACTTGAGCCGAAGAGTAAAATGCTTGAGCTGTGATGGCATTTGGATTGGTGAGTATTCCATTTCCATTAATTAAGTAGTCTGTAAATGTACTTAATTCAAAATCTCTTAATGGCATAAAACTTAAGGGTTGATTGATTGTTATTGGGAGAATAGGAAGAGCTACATGGTCTTTTAGTTTCTGTCCAACAGGTAAATCAATTTTGACTTTTATTTTCATTTCTTCCAAGTGTTTCTTAGGTCCAATGCCACTTAGCATTACTTTAATTAAGAAATATATAATGGTCAGCATAATTTCTTTTTGTGATCACTAATTAAAATCTCTTACGTAATTTAGGACTGTCATATGCTCCACAAGATACTATAATTTCTTTGGATGCTCTAGCAAATTTTTTAACTCCATGTCGAATGTACCAAACTCCATACAGCTTTTCCTGATTTGTCCAATTTAATCTACAAGGAGGAAAATCTTAGTTAATTTGTTACCTTTAAACTGAATGAGTTATATTAGTAACACCTTTATAGCTTGACTGTATCTAGATATCCTTAAATTAGGCCTATTGTCAACATTTAAAAATGCTTTATACGTTCCATAGCGGCCACCATCTTTTGTAGTAACTTCTTAATTCTCCAAAAGCAGTTCTTTGATCAGAATTCAAGTCAATGTCTACGTCATAACCAAGTTCTTTTCCTGCAGCAAAAAACTCTTTTTTCATAGGCGTCCATTTCTTTTCCTCAACGCTTAATCCACCATAGGGTGATTCAGCATAATTTTTTTCTAACAAGAAGCAAAAAATACTGTGTGTCAATATGATGATACTTGTTTTACTAATTATTACATGATTACCATCTGACTTGTAATTTCCATTGTAATACCCAAGTGACTTTTTAAAATATGGCAATAAGTTTTCATATGTCCATGAAGAGTCACCAGTCATATTAGACCAGATTTCATAGTCTCTTTTGTGACCACGTAAATATAACATGTAGTTAAGATTAGACGTTCCTCCAAGTAACCTGCCTCTTGGTTGTGGAACTTCATTATTTACAAATGCATGAGAGCTATATTTTTGTGATGTAGTTTTGTACATATAGTCAGTTTCTGGACGGTTTATTAGCTCATGTGCCAATCCTGGAACACTGTTGAGATAATGAGCTATAGAGAATTAAACAATTTTAATGATAAAAAAATAACATGGCATTTATTTGTGTATTGTATTACGGTCTCCTCCATGTTCAAGAAGCAACACTTTGTTATTTTTTGACAACCGATTGGCGATCACAGCACCTTAATTTAAAATTACTAATCAAATTAACATCATGGATGATTTTAATAAAGCTCTGAAAATTCTTACCGGCTGATCCACCGCCAACCACAATGAAATCATAAACATCTAAACTCTCATCTGTCTCAAATTGTGTTGAAACATAGTCACTCACATAACTCCATGTAGTAAAGAATTTAATCCATAATGGAATTGGACCAAAGACAATCACCAGCATAAGTAGCTTGAAAATATTAATCATTTTGTATCAAATGTAATAGGAATACTAACTAATTTCTCTTCATAGGCTAAAGTAAACTGTACTTTATTTATTGACTTAGAAAATTGTTTGTAAGTGTTTACAGAGAGCTATTTACTCACTTACTGAACTACATTAAATAATATATAGTCTCTCACCTAATGTAAAGTAACTACTCTCTCACACTGATCATCATATGATGAAAATTGCATATTACATTAGCTGTCAAGGACATTGTGAGTTAATCCATAATGGAATTGGACCAAAGACAATCACCAGCATAAGTAGCTTGAAAATATTAATCATTTTGTATCAAATGTAATAGGAATACTAACTAATTTCTCTTAATAGACCAAAGTAAACTGTACTTCATTTATTGACTTAGAAAATTGTTTGTAAGTGTTTACAGAGAGCTATTTACTCACTTACTAAACTACATTAAATAATATATAGTCTCTCACCTAATGTAAAGTAACTACTCTCTCACACTGATCATCATATGATGAAAATTGCATATTACATTAGCTGTCAAGGACATTGTGAGTAATTTTTTATACTTGTTCATATAATACTTTATGAGCCTTATGAAACCACAATAATAAGAGAATCATATATAACACTACAGAAAAGATGAATCAGAACCATGAAGAAAAAAAAATTACAATACAAAAGTGTTATCATATTTATGACAATGGAACCACTCGAGAGCAAAGAGCGTGGCTTTCAATATATGTAATATAAGGAAAGAGCCATAATACACTTGAACTCTGATTTAACATAAAAGTCATTTAAATTGTAGAATGGTTTGTCGACCTTATGAAATGAGATTTACTTTTCTTCGTTCTCGTTTTCTGACATCCGTTTATGTAAATGAACTAATTAGCCTGATTTCTTCTTAGTACGATGTTAGTGTTACAATTTTGAACTGTCAATGTAAAATATGAGTTCCTATATTTTCTTCGGATTATTAATTTTTATCACTTACAATGTAGTAAATATTAGTGGAATAGCTATAATTAATCAAGACTTACCATGTGCTTCAGGAATTACAACCCTTCCTTTAATTGATTTAATTCCTTGGAAGAAACAAGACAGATTTCCATCAAAAGTTCCAAGTGGAGTAAATTTATGTGATGCTACTTGTGCAAATAGCTCTAATACATCATGTACATACAATTGGCAAGAGAGTTTAGCAGCATATCCATTTCTTCTGTTTAGATGTCAATGTCCAAATTTGTGTCCAATTAAGGAAAATGTAAGTTTACCGAATTATT
>VCNE01003689.1:0-12826 GCA_009869805.1 Oncopodura yosiiana | reverse complement strand
AGAGGTTCTAAAAGACAGTAGAAACTAAATTCTATGTAGTCTTTGAGAATTCCAAGTTGTTGCGACTCTACTCTATACCACAACATGTCTTCTCTACAAAACTCAGAAGTAAAACCCTTTTTACTATCAAGCAACCATCTCTACTCATCTAATCATATTTCTTCTTTCTCTACTTTCATAAGTGCTTCAAGGCAAGTGACAGTTCTCTCCAACCCACACATCAATTGATTTTAGTTGGCAAGTCTTTCTATCTATCTAAGGTTCGCATGATGGATTATGTCACCTTGCTGTACAAGGAATATTGTGATATAGCTCAGTGAAGAACTTCGGTTTATTGAAAGATGAAGAGATCAGTGTTAGCAGGACAATATATATTCAGCTGCTGTTGCTACTTTAGATATTTCGTCTAACACTTACATTGACTTCAGAGTATCCATTCTGTTTTGTGTGTGTATCACAATAGAATTAGTTGTAGTATATAGATGAGTATAGTAAGAGTGCAACTTGTGGAAGAAATTCCCTCTGGACTAAAACTTCTTGAATGTTGTTGACTTTCTTCTTCTTACTATATGTACACTATAATCTTGAGTGATCACTACATATCTTACGTACCTTATGCTATACAAAAAATACCGCATTTAGTTTAGTATTGGCCCAGTTTAAAAATCAAAACTGAGCCTCGGCTTAGAAGACGGCTATAACTATAGAACAAATATGGTGCTTGAAGTTTCCATATGAGAAACATCATTTTCCAATAGAAATGCTTCAACTTGAAGAAAAAAGTTACTACAAATGCTGGTTCAATATAAATACAACATGAGTATTGTAACAAGTAACAAGCACTCATCACACTAGCACAAATGTAATCATGTTAATGCCTGGAAGGCCAGATTTCATGTTCTATATTTGTATCTCCTGTACTCTATTATTACCGTCTAGTAAAATCTCTAGAATGTTTCTTACATTTGCTAACAACATAGAAGCTATATAACATCCAGTTTTTCTTTAAAAAGTAAACATATACAAGAGAAAAAAGAAGAGATCCTAAGCTCAATGACTAACACGACATACAAAACAGCAAGTTTAGTAGCAACACACACACACAATTGTGTTTCTTTTCATAAGAGAAAATCCTACTTTCACCAATGTTCCTTTGCTCTAGTATACTAGCTGAGAACAGCTTTAGAGTTAGTAGCGCAGTAAAAGTAAAATGACAACAGTAAGTAGAAACACATAAGCATTGTTATGATTATCGTTTCTCTCTTATATATTCTTTTAGTATTACAACACTGCATGAAATGAACGATACTTGAAGACTTGAACTACTTTAGTGTGTGCAAGCCTAAGCTTCATCACTCGTCTCACACTGTGCAAAATATCCTAGCAAAACATAACCCTGTGCACATTTCCATAGTAGAATAAGTATTGTCATTGCCGCTGCTGCTACTACAATAGAAGATCATATGAAAAGAGATTTTCTGAGAAACTCTGCTTCTTGGTATTTTCATGCATATATAGTTATAGGGTCTTTTTGTACTTTCTATTTGCAGCACTTTCTCTAACAAAATAAACATGCAACAGTACAGAGCTTGACATCGGCATATGTAAACTTACTGGGCACTACTAAAAAATCTAAAGTTTTTTTTGTTGTTGCAACAATATCTTACTCAAGCCTTCAGAAATGAACCTAAGGGAAACATATAGAGGAAAATAACACATGTGTACATTTTGTACATAGAGATACAAAATATGTGCAGTGCTCTTTTCCGACTCTTCTTTTTCTAACAAGTAAGTAGGAAACAAGTAGAGTAGAGAAGTAGTAGATGGAGAGGATATTCGATTGTAGAAAAATCGATAGTTTCTCTGCATGTTGAGTGTACTGTACTTTTTTGTAGTACTTTATAAAACAGTAGTAGGAAAAAGTCTCTTGTTATCAGCTAGCCTTGTCCAACTACTTATATACACTATACCATCATATTCTACTGTGTGTCATATAATAGTAATCCTATCTTTGTAGCTTTTTAGTGCACTCACTGGTAGTCGACATGGGACAAACTTGCGTAAGTACATGCGTCTCATATAATAATATATAAAGATGAGTAGATAGTAACTACTGCTGCATTGCATGAATATTTCTATAATATCTAAATATATGAAGTAATAACCAAAAGAATGAAGTAAATGGACACATATAAAGTTAAAATGAGATTGTCGTGAGCTATGATTTTACCGTGTTGCAATGTTAAATAAGCTTATTACCTTTTGACGTTTAAGAGTTCTCATAAACTTTCTCTCTCTTCAGGTTTTCCTTCCTTTTCGTAGCGAACATCTAGAGCAAAAGAGCAAAGCTTAACAGTCGTAAGTCACAAGGAAACTACTATAGAAGGATATTATGCACTCATAGTATACACACAGCAAACGCATTAGAACCTACGAGAGAGAAAGAGTTTTTGAGTAAAAGTAGAGTTTCAACTTGTAATAATCTCTTTTCCACTTTTACAAAGTGGCTACTTTCCCCATGATAGAAGCACTTTGTAAATACTCGTTATTATAGTATAGTAGGCTAACGTGATGAAGAGGACTTGTTCATTTTCTTGAGAGTAATTTATGTTAATTAAGTCAGAAACGAGAAAGAGGTTACGTGTCAGCTAGAGCAACAAATTCTAATTAGTAAATGTGCAAGAAGAATAATATCAGATATAATATAATCTGCAAAGTTGTGAGAGAATTCTTTTCTTACATTATAAGCACAACATAGAAAATAGTAAGTATCACACTTGCACACCATTCCCCAAAATTCATGAGGTTCATATAGCTGTCAAGGCAAAAGAAAAAAAGAAAACCTTTAGTGACTCTACTAGATGTTCATGTTTGTGTAATCAAAAAGGGTAATAAGAATGGAGCTACATGACACTAGCAGTTCCAAACAATGACTCTCTCTCTTCACATATGAGAGAACACAAGAGAGTCTTACTGTGTGTATACAGGAGATAAACTTGTTCAAGAATAAAAGTCGCAATTCTCCAACTTTTTTTCCTGGCACAAGTAACAAATTACCTGCATTTCACAAAAAAAACTTTTTTATACCATATGAGTTGAGATAGGAATTCTAGTAAAGCAACACTATTACACAGTGCTCACCTTTTTTCTGCTATATTTGAAAAGGACATTCCGTTTTCAGTACATAGTATTAGGGTTAGAAGTGAAGTAGAAAGTTAATTGAGACAAGATTGATAGTGTGCATTATGAACGTAATGAAAACAGTTTTTTTACTACTCTCAGCAAATAGCTTTCAAAGTTTTCTACTCTTGTCTCTAATTAGATTCTAACACTGTTATTACTACATTAGTAGAAAACGTGTTATTATTACATTTGATTTCCAAAATATATAACGAAAGAAGGATATATTGACTCATGTGTCACAGCTTGACAGAATAGCAACAGAGAATTATTGATGAGTTCATAAAAGCTTGGGAGGAAGAAATGTAAAGTAGCAACAAGGGGAAACCGGAAATTTTCTTTTGTAGAGAGAAAATTGATAAATGGAAGTCTAACTTGATATTTATTGACTCACTTCAAACTCATACTTGTTCATGTCATTCATGGTCCTTTTCTTTTACAAGTGTTGCTATTGCTCAAAGAACAATAGAGTATTATATTCCAACAGTAGATTTCTCTATTGTATTTCTCAACTAAACTATATATACTTAAACTGTACAACAGTGCTTTGCTTTTCACATGAATGAATTTGTCTCTCTACTTTCTCTTTCCTATTGTGAGTTATATGTACTAAAGCTATAAAGAAGAAACTTGAGCTATAACAAAAACAACTGTTACATTTTGTTTCTAGGTTTTTCCTTGAGGTTCTTCTTCTTTACTTTCTAAAACTACACAAGAAAAGGAAGGAAGACAAACTTTCATCATTATGTCTTGATATTCTATTATTTACCAAAAGGGAGGAAATATGTTACAAAGTTCATAAATCAATTGCTCTCTCAAGGTGAAAGCAAAGGTCGTGGATAAAGTAAACCAAATATAAGTTAATTTGACCAAATAACTTGACAGGTAAAAAGGATGAGGGTATATATATGCCACAAAATGATAGGGAGTGAGTTGTAAAATGCAAATTTAATACTCCCTGTGAGATTTTTAAAATGTTTTTTATATGTGCAAAGGGAGTAGAGAGAGACAATATTTTTAGGTAGGATATGATTTATACTTTTTTAAAAGATAGTCTCAAAGGCAGGCAGAAGAAATGTGATGAATTTTGAATGCTAAGTAAATGCTGTTGAAAAAGTATAGTAAGTTAGACAGGTAGCATTCCATACCAGAAAGTCCACAAAAGAAAAGTTTGTATACAAAAGTACAAAAACTATAGTAGAGAGAACAAATGAAGAATTCATTAAGCAAATGGACAGAAAGAGAGAGAGAGAAACTTGCTCAATCTCCTGCTATTCATCCAGGAAATGGATAACGTCAGAAGTTTTGATTGAAGCAAAACTAATGAATTGTGACGTACTGTTTGTTACAAAACCCTTTTCCATGCACTAGTAATAGACAAGCAGAATATAAATACCTCCTACACAGTCTATAATGTCTTGCATGCAGTGATGTATATTTACGATTTAGTATTTATTTTAAAGCCGATCGATATGTTGATAATTATAGAAGTTGAATGCGTGTAAATGACATGTATACATGAATTTTTATTTTTCGACCTTGCTTTTACTATATTATACAAGTAATAGGAAATGAGACCAAATACTTTTTCTAGAAAAACAATATGAACTCAAGCTCTCTTTCTTTGCTGTCATCAACAATACATTCACGTCATCAGACTTTCTACTAGTAAATAAATTGCTACTAAAAGTCTAAAAGTAGAATTCAATTTTGAGTAAAAAAGACTGAGGAGACTACATGTTCACTTTACATTTTCTTTCGTCGTCACTCTCATTCTCTAGGGAGAAAGTACTCGTTCTATACACTTGTCTTATTGCTACCAACACGTATATTCAAAAGAGAGAATCCTCACATTTCTTATACATATAGACATGAGAGCCATGTTTACGTTATCCATATATTTTTCAAAGGACTCATTACTAAATCCTCATGAACATGATGAACGTAACAAAATAGAATTAGAAAAGCACTCTTGTCATATTATGCTACTATGAGCTGAATTTACTTTTATAAATGTCTCATATCTTCTTCTTCTTCTCTCTTTCTTGTCAACTTTATTTCATATAGACTTTTTTCCTACATAAGTTGCTCTAAAGGCTATTTACATAAAAGTATACAGAGTACATAAATATTTGATTCGCATTTGTGCATATAGCATATAGTTCTCTAAAATAACACAAGACGTATAATATATGAAGCTAAAGCCAGAGTTGAAATGCTACTGTCATTCTTCTTCATCTTTCACTTTATGCAACAGAGAACTATAAATGCCAATAACCTACTAAATATTACTTTAGCTAGCGTTTTATGGTCTATAAAATAAAAATAGTTCTTACTTCCCTGAATTATAAGGTCTATATAATGTCTTTCTGTGTTTATCATCCAATTACACACAAGTGAAGTTTTGTCTTTAAAAGCAAGTTTTTTTTCTTACTTAAATGTTACAACAACTTTCTTCTAAGGTACTTTTACTCTTGCACAAGCTTATAATAGATTTAGTTTAAGAGAGTAATATATGTAGGTATTTCTCAACTCAACTCACACTCTTTGAGAACTGTTTAGTATTACGTTAAAAATGTTGAGTGTAAACATCATTAGAGTGTGAGAAGAGAAGTAGAAGTAGACAAATGAGAGGAAAACAGCGTCTTCCTATATAACTGTCTATATATGTATAAAGTTCCTTCCTGTTTCTTATCAATAACCTCTGAAAATTTTCTCAACTCTTCTCTTTTTGGGTACTTCCGCCTTATAAACTTAAAATCTCTTAAGCCGGAATGGCAAGAGAAAAATGAGATGTCTTGAAACATTTTTTTATTCTTCATACATTTCACCTTGTGTATATATTTTTTTAATACTTTTTTTCTGCAACAGTTTATAAAGTTTGTATGTGAACCACACACATAGTATACAAAATATAAACTGTAAACATGATCTTAAGTCTATATGCACAAGTTTTCTCTCTCTCTGAAATTCAAAACGCCAATTAAATGTTAAAATATTAGTACAGCTGTATAAGAAAAGTGGTGCATGTCATCAGACATGTTGAGAGTTAGAGTTACAGTCTTTTTCTAAACTCACACATTTGTTACAACTTTTCTTACATTTTCGCATGCTTTGAGTTCTCTCTCTTAAAGAAAAGAGTGAGAGAGCAAGAAAGTTTTATGGACTCTTGTAGTTATTTAGTAGTTTAAATTTGGAGATACATACCTAAGTTGTGTGAGATTTGAGATCTAATTTTGTGCCTGGGCGTACACATTGCATACATAGAATAGTAGTATATTAAGAGGATTCTATCTATGTAGTTCAACTCCTACTTCATGATGGTGTCTTTGTGTACTTTAGAGATTAGCATCTTCTTCATTGCATGTGGATTGTTGTATTTGCTCGATCATTATCATTAGAACTCAAGTCTATATATATATATATGTAATATAGGATGAGAGAGAGAGAGAAAGAGATCAAGAAAAACAAAACAGTAACATTGGCCTTGAGAAGCAACAGAAGGAGAGAGATAGAGAAGCTTGTATTATAAATCTAAGGCAAAAGAGCAGAAAAGTAAAAGACATTCATTACATTCAAAGTGAAGATACAGGGATTTCATTCTATCTCAATCTCATGTATACAAAAAAGGATAGAATCTCAAGTCTCAAATTTAAAATTCTACTGAGTTTAGAGTTACATCAACTGAATACGATATGAGAGCAATGCATACAAACACTAAACAACAAACCATGTGTTTGCTTTCCTATTTGTAAAGAAACTATCTTTTACTTTAGTATACCTTGATGTAGAAATTGTGCTGATACTACAGATTCTACTCATGTTCAATTTGTGGATTAGATTTTATGGTAAATACTAAACGAGAGGACAAACTCTCCCGGATGCATTGCGAGAAAATGCAATGATTCAGTACATCAAGTCTACACACTCAAATCTTCTTTCTACAATGTACTAAAAGCACTCTGTAAGAGAACTGTTTACACAGCAGTAATATGATATTACACTGTGATATGATACTTTCACGTAATTCTCCTATTTTATGGCACACTGAATGTGATTTTGGACTCACGTTGCTCAAGGGCCAAATATCTAGAAATTTTATACCATACGCAATTTCTAACTCTCTCTCTAGTTCCAGAAGTAAGTAGATTCTCAACTACAAAATTTTGCACACATACTTAAAGTGCTCTGAATACACATTCAGATCGTGACAAGAGTACTAAAATGCTAAACAAGTGCACTACAGTAGAAGAAGCACATATTATATGTTCAACCCTTATATCTTTTCATACATATGCGTACAGCACATTGTTCCTATCCTGTGAAAGCTCAATACAAAATTCTCTTCATGGCCAGCATGATGAAAAGAGAAGAATTTTCTTCACACAACATGTTCTATAGAGCAAAGCAAAATGTACTATATCTGTCGCTTACTCACTTCAAGCTCTCATCATAGTAATCCATAAACACGCAATGTAACTGCTGACAAGGCTCTTTGTTTTTAAACAAAAAACTACGTAAGCAACTACTATACTATATTATATGAAGCCAAAATACTATCAGACTATAATAAAGAAAAACGAAATAGTTTGCAAAAGTTGGAAAAGAGTGCAAAATGAGAAAATCAAGATAAAATACTCCTTTGAGTTTTGCTGTTGTTGGTTGATTCATAGTGAGTTTTTGCTATAGCAGTAGACAAGTTTTCTACATAGTTTAGAGTCTTTAAAAGAAAGTCAAGACTAAGTAAGTAAGAGAGAGAGTCGTTTCTGAAGCTATGTAGACAAACCAAAGCCAAGTCCACAATTTTAGTCGAGATAGCACGCATGGCGCAAAAGAATTCAAGAGAGTGGAATTAAGGTGCTATATATCTTTTTTGGTGTGACGCATTTATAAGCATTTATATAAATGGAACAAAGTTTCTCGCTCACTCTCTGGTCTCTCTCTAGTAGTATATACCTAAGTACAAGAGAGTCTCTACAAGAAGATCCAAACTTAGTCAAACTACTCATAGTGGTACAACAAATCTTGAGGAACAATAAGAAGTTGTGACTTGGCTATTCTCCTCATTTCATTCGGCTTTATATTATTTTCACAGAGAGAAAGAGAATTCTTTTCTTACTTACACAGATGGAAGTACTTAGATTACAAGTCTTACATATGCTCGTATCATGCAATTGAATCAACTACATAAAAGATAAATCAAGTTGTGAGTTGATGATACGTACTGCGTACAACATTACCATTCAACATTATGTATGCTTTTCACCATTGTAAATGAAGACTATAGTATAGTAGGCGTTACATATTATACTTCCATATAGTACATTTATATTGTTGAAAGTGAGCTAAAAACTAAACTAACCCGACAGAACATTTTATATCTAAAGTACTCTACAGAGAGAGAATTTAGAAGAAATAGGAAACTTTACTCTTCTTCTCTGATACATACATATGTGTATATATTGTATAGAGAAACACGTGGCGAATCGAAATGAAAATAATTTATCCATGTGATCCAAGCTTCTGTCGCTGCTGTTATTTTTGCACATAAAACAGATATATTTAGCATGTAATACGAGTATAAAGAAAAAAGAGAGACACAAGGAAAAGATGAGACTTTACGTCTTTACAACAATTTCAAGGCAATTCTTCTTTTTATTTCAGTCTATTTTAAGACTATGGATTTTCTTACTCCATGCTTCTAGCAATTAAAACTGTGATGATGGATAACTGAGATTGCGGCATGGATTACTTTAAGGGGAAAAGAAGAAATGGAAAAGTGAATGACAAGGGAAAAAAGATAAGATGACATATACAATGCTTTAAGTCTACAAATGGTACTAGGAAAGAAAAACTAAAAGACTTTATTACGCTTTTACTCCCAATAGAACAGAAAGAGAGAGAGAGAAGAAAAGATGAGATGAGAGTCTTGTTCGTTTCTTATGTTGTGTAATACTAATGGCATTGCCTTCCTTTCTTCTGTCGTTTTGCCTAGTCAAGAGCTCAACCAAAAGGTACGCTAATGCATAAGAGAGAGAAATGGAAAGGAAGAAAGTGATTTTAGTTTAAGGTAGACATTTAGTAGTAGTAGTAGTAGAGTAGCTTCTATAATGTAGTTTTCGTTTAGCGATTGCTTTTGTCGACTGTTCGACAAGAACATCGACACTCTAGTACATATATTACACGTACGAAACATTATAATAGGTATGTTATGTGTATGTCGTAATAGTCATCTAATATATAAAACCGAAGTAAAGAATGGATTAAATAACTGGCTATGTCATCATTGTGTTAATTCAAGTCAAATAATCTCATCACCATCAACTCAAGATCTTCAAAATAGTGTATTTAATTCGCCAAAGTTTCTACAAGCTCTACCTTTTCATCTAAATGACAGTATTGGTGATAGTGAATATTTTGCAGATAATACTTATAAAGTGAATATAGTTAAGGATAACAAAGTAAATGTAAAACTTAAAGGAAAAGGGCTTCTCTTCGGTCATTTAAATGCCAACAGTATTAGAAACAAATTTCATGAAATTTCTGACTTACTAATTAATAATAGATTTATAGCTTGTGGTTTTACAGAATCTAAACTAGATCCTAATAGAGATTTTGATAAGATGTATTTAATTCCAAATTACCACATGCTACGATTTGATAGATTAAGGCAAGGAGGTGGCACAGTAATTTATATAAATGAAAATTGTTTGTCTTTTGAAATTCTGGATTTAGATTTAAACATTCCTCAAGACATTGAAATTAATTGTATTAAGATTAAATGGAAGGGTATGAAACCATTAATTGTTTGCTATATATATAACCCTCCACAGGAGAATTTTAAAACTCCATTTCTTAATGTATTTAATACTCTATTAACTAAATTGCAAGCCCTTTCCCTCGAAGTTATTTTTATGGGTGACTATAATTTTAACCTAAAGCACCCACACAATGCATATGTAAAATTGTTAAATAATCTTAAGTTTCAATATAATTTATGGCAAATTATATCTAATCCAACTAGACTAGAAGCGTTACTAGATCATATTTATGTGCCTTATGCAAATAGAGATTACTATAAGAATGTAGGAAGTTTACATTATGCCAACTCTGATCACCAACTAACCTATGTTTTTAGAAAATGCTCCAAAGTCTATTTCGCTCCTAAAGTAATAGAATGTAGAAGCTATAAAAATGTACAATGGGAAACCTTTAGTTCTCAGTTAGAAGATCAATCAAAAGAATTTTGTGAGTCACTAGAGAATGAAGCTACTAATAACAAATCACCTAACTTGAACTATTTTTGTAACGATCTTAATGCACGTGTTATCAAATTATTAGAATTACATGCTCCCAAAACTAAAATGATAGTGAAGGGCAAAATAAACAGTTGGTACACAGCATAGCTAAAACAATTTTCTCGTAAAGTTAGGAAAGCTCAAGATAGAACTAAATCTGGTGATGCAGAAGCTATAAAATATTACAGAAAGTTAAGAAATGAATATAAATGTAAAATTAATTATGCAAAGAGAAATTACTTTAAATCTAAATTTGAAAAAAAGTGCACTAGTAGCAATTTATGGAATGTTGTTAATGAGTTAACTAATTTTAGAACCAAGGTTTCTTTGCCACTAACTAAATTTACATTAGGCACAAAAGTAGTGGACAATAATATTGATATGTGCAATGAGTTGTTAAATGTATTTAGAGTATGTAATGAACCTAATGTAAGTGGTTTGAGTGATCTAATCACATATAGTAATGCACATTTTTCTGATTCTAATAATTATCACACACACTCGGATATGTTTTCTATTGAGTCCATAGTTAAAGCTATTGTAGGCACTAAAGTTGGCTCAAAAATTGAAAAAGAGCAAATTCCTTTAAGAATTTACAAGAGATTTAAAAACATTTTATGTCTACCTCTATCACGTCTTTTTAATAGTATGTTTACTAACTCAGATTTTCCCCAATATCTAAAATCAGAAATTGCTGTACCACTATACAAAAATAAGGGTTCAAGATCAGATCCTGCGTCGTTTAGGCCAATAGTAGCTCTCCCTATACTAACAAAAATATGTGAAAAAGCAATGTGTAATTATTTAACTAATCTAGTTAGTGATAAACTTGACTCACATCAGCACGCGTATAAAGCAAAAAGATCTGTCAACACAGCTATACAAGAATTTCTACAATATACCTATAATGAAATTAGTAATAAAAATACGAGAGTGGTAGCAGTCTTTATAGACTTTAGCAAGGCTTTTAACTCAGTTAGCCACCATAAGTTATTAATGAAATTAATCTGTAATTTTGGTATAGATAAGAAGTTATTTTTATTTCTAAAATCCTATTTAGCTTGTCGTACAAGCAAAATTAGACTAAATGGTAATTTTTTGAGTAACGCTACAAATATTTATGGCGGTGTAACGCAGGGTTCTAGCCTCGGGCCTTTGCTATTTACATTATTTTTGAATGATATTGGAAATGTTGTCAAATTAAAGTATATTTGCTATGCAGATGATTTTGTTATGTTAGCTTCAGGTATAGACGTTAATGTTATAATTAGAAATATTAATATGCAATTAGATGAATTTAATATTTGGTGCAAAAATAACGACCTTATTGTCAACATTGATAAAAGTGAGTGGATGGTGATACACAAACCACAAGATACAAATTTTACTGTTACTGAATGTGTACAATTCAATAATGTCAATCTAAAAAGGGTTTATATATACAAATACTTAGGGTTATGGATAGATTCCACTTTAAGTTTTACAAAACATGTCGAAGTAATTAATCGTAAACTTAGTTCTTCAATTGGTCGTATCAATTCAATTAGAAGAATGTTAAATTTAACAGCATTTTGTGTTTTAACCAATGCATATGTAATTTCATTACTAAATTATTGTATAGAATTTTATTGTACTGTTAGCCCATCTACCATTCTTCCGTTACAGACTAAAGTAAACAATTTTATAGCTACCTATTTTTTACCTGCTCTAGTTAAGAGAAAATATTTACATAAAATTAAAGGTGCTATTTTACCTAAAAGACCGAAATATGATAAAAATATATATTTAAAACAATGTAATATGTTCACAATTCATGAGCTTAGTTTAATTACAATCCTCAAGTTATGTTATGATGCTCTATACGACCCAACTTCATGGTACTTTGGTTTAATCAAATTTTCGGATAATAATAGATCTTACAGAGCTAAAGTTACTAGTAAAAGAAATGATTCGTTAGAGTACAGGGCTAGTTTATGTTGGAATAGTTTACCAAAAAATTTTATTGTTGATTGTACTTCGAAAGATATATTTGTTGAAAAAGTTAAGAATTGGTTAATTTCTAAACGATAAATATTTCTGTTTATATTTTCTATATCTATTTTCTAAACTTTACTAACAAACTGACTAATATTGTTAATTATTTCTAAGTTTGTCCTAAAAGGAAGAATGGGTCAATTTGTATCCAATTTTGGTGACAGTAATAAAGACGTGAAAATATGAAATATGAAATATTTCTCACCTTTTTTCTGGCATCTCCAATTCAGTAACATCTGCAGCAATAAATTTAGCATTCTTATGATGTCCATTAGTAGCTCTATTTTGTTCAACATAAGATTCCATAAAATCTA
>VCNE01003685.1:0-22751 GCA_009869805.1 Oncopodura yosiiana | reverse complement strand
AGTATACACTATTGGTCTTCCTCTGAGGACTCTATACTAAATACTACAATAATTAATTACAGATTAGAATTAAAAGTTTCAATATTATATAAATTCATTTGATCTTAGTTTAACTAAATGGTTCTTAATAGTACTTTTAAATACGGGTAACGAAGTATCCAAGTCATAAACCTTACATACATTATAACTCAAAACTCATTTCAAAATTGAAAGCATTCCCTTATATTGCAAGATTAGTAATTGCCCGACATTGAACTAATTGAGATTGATTTCCAGTTTAAAGTATCAACTGTTACGTATTACATTTCCTTGAGCTATACTGATTGACTAAATAAGATTGCTCAAAGTATAATTTACATCTTTGAAAGCTTACTGCATATATATAATGAGTGTATTATGATTTTTATAGCTTACATTTTTTTTTATTTAATTACATAATTTTCAGATCAGGTGCTTGGGGTTTACAAGCTATGCAGAGTACAGGACAGTTTGCTTATGCATCTGCTGGCATTCGAGCTCCTCTTCCTCCTCAGAGTTTAACATATCCTCAAATTACCTGCCAGGTAAGAAAAAGTACTATGAGACTAACAACCAATCTCTGCTCAATGCCAAACCTCCTTAATTCTCTTCAGCCAACTATCTTATGTCTTTCTACAAGATTATATAAACGCTTACATATAAGATTTAGAGTGAGTATAGCAACGCTATACAAGATTTGATATTATGGGGCATTGAGAGATTTTATAGTAGTTTAGTATGTTGGCTTACTGTAATAATAATTTTTTTTATATTGTATTTCTTATACAGAATGCATTTTCTGGTGTTTCGTCCTCTCAAATTTCCTCGGTAAGCTCTTATAATCAATTAAGTAGTGGCTCTGCCTATGGACCACCGGCTTCAATGCACTATCATAACTACTGGCCAACAGAATCTAAATTGTAAATATTTCATGTTCTATATATATAGTAATATCTTCACTTGTAACTAAATCTGTAGAATTGTTATGTAGACGAAATGGTCAAGTTAAAAAATTTGCAATAGTAGCTGGACTCTGAGTAAAGTTTCAGATTTTCAATTAAAGTCACGGCTACTATTACAAGTTGTATTTATAATTTAAGATGTAGTGTTGTAAGCGTAAAGTATTAGATTGTGGTTAGTAATATTAACAGGGTTGAGTAATTGAGTGAGTTCATGATTACAGTTACAATTACTTAGTCTGAGCTAAATTTACAATTCTATTGATTGTAGTTGCATTTAATTTTCACGTACAATTATAATTATAATTACTCAAAAATTACCTCATTTACGATTAAGATTACATAATTGATTACATTTGTGATTATAATTGCCCCTAATTTACAATGTGCGATTACAAATCGCATTTCAATTTTAAAGACGATTACAATAACAATTTCGATTTTTTTGTATGATTACAAATGCAATTGAATCTTAATCTTCAAAAGGAAATGCCGTTAGAATTGAATTTTTAGCACACAAGTAACGATTACAATTAGAGTAATTGTAATTGTAATCAGTAATTACAATTACTCAGCTCTGGTATAATAAGTAAAAATAGGCGTACGTTTTTTGTAGTTTTTAGATGAAAATTATTTTTGGTGTTACTATATATATAATTCTTACAAAAAAAACTCAGGTTTCAGAGTTTGGACCAACGTTTTAATTTTTAGCTTAGTGTTACATATTCTAATGTATATTTACATATATAGGAGTAATATTAATATGCAATGGTTAATAATTCTAATCCATAATTTACATTATATATATAGAAGCGTATTGAATACACAATTAGTTAAATGAATATAGCAGTTACGTCATAGGGTTTATTACATAAGTGTGATATATAATTTTCGTAGAGATGTAGAAATGTACATAGCCTGTAGATAATATACATATATCGTAGTAAATAGAGATGTACGTTGTATTTTGTAAAGGGAGTGTCAGTGTATTATATATAATTATCAAAGAAGAAAAAATGTGTTGAGTAAAGTGAATTTTATGAAGCTGTGACATATAATTGAATATAGCAATTGTTGATGTTTATAGAATGTTGTGACTCTACTCTGTATAATAAAAGTGTACAATTATTCTCTTGGGGTAAATAAATAATTTTCTTGGGAATTGTAAAAAATTATATATGATCACAATCTGTAGTTTTGTGCTTATTTTGCATTAATGATTAATGATGGAAAGTTTCTACTCATTGTACAGTACAATTTATTCTCAAATTCAATTCATCTAGCTTTGACTACTTGTAGCCAACAAAGTAGCATTGAGAGTTTTAAGTGGCGTTCAATTGCCCAACATCATCGAACTTTAAGGCATTATAAAATAAACTCCTTTTTACGTTTCTAATTTCAATTGGATATTGGACCTATTCTTTTTCATATTTAAATAGAGTATGTGATATACTGTATGTCATTCTCTGTCAATTTAAGAAGTATAGCTTCAACCTTAGGCACGTTAAACTAGCTGAGAAATATTCCATTAATATTTTTATAGCAGCTTCTGAGATGAGTCTCCAATGGAAAAATTTTTGTAAAAATCTTCTAATTAAATCATTAATTATTACAAATCCACTGTCCATAGCATCAATTACAATTACTAGAAACAATAAGCTTTTAGTATTGCTTCAGATGAGTGAAACTGTAGAGCCATTCAATTTTTTTCAAGCTCTTGCACTTTCTAAAATCAATGTTTTTATAGTTGCTGATCAATTCTCTTCGTTAATAAGAGATACACTTTATTTGACTAATAAATATACAAATCAGTTCTCTTCTTAACAGTTTGAAAAAACTGAACTAATTTTTATACTCAATAATTAATCCATTTAAAAGTAGAATTAAACTAATGATTTTTTCGAGTAAAGTCATAAGAAAAATATCAAGTGGTGTTTTCTTATACACATACAATATAAAGTCAGGAAAAGGCAATTTATTGTTTTTAAATATTTTCATACTATATTTAAAAATTTATTTCATGCATTTCTTGCAATTAGTAACGAAGAAAAAAACATAATAGTAGAACTTCGTAATACATGCACTGATAAAATAAATGCAATTGTAACATAAAATATAATATTCACATACCATGTCTTTTCTCCCTTCTATCTGTACAAATTGAGTATTTACCTTAATACGCTACAGCAAAGATTTTCTTATCGGCGTACAAATGAAGCAGCCTCATCCACTTTGAATATCATATACAAAATCATTTGCTTATTTTTCTTACGCTCTATTAAAACCAACAACAAAACCGTTTGTTTTCCAAACTTTTAGTTTAGAAGAAACTAAACCTCAAAAATCTCCACGTGTAGCTCTAAAAGAACAATTAAACTCTCATGTATCAAATTGAGAGTCGACCTTAAAGCAACGAGATCAAAAGAGCCAACTATTTCATCCGAGTCTTGTTGACAATAAATTTCAAGTGAAGTAATTTGCTGTAGCTAGCAAGGACGTAATAGTCTTGTCTTGACTCTCATCCTTAGAAAAGAGAATGGGGAAATGAGATTCTTTTTTCCTTGCTAATTTTCATTAAAAGAATGTTTGACTCTTATAGCTCTAATGTTTATGGCATGTTTAGCCAAGTCTTAGGTACTAATCTAATGTTGGGCAGGAATGAGTAGGAATGAAATTTCTCTCTAAAGTGAGCCACTATATATTGCCTACAATGTCACCATCTCAAAATGCTATAGCTAAAACTAAAAACGTATAAGCCATTCCTGTTTAGAATCTAATGTGCTGTAATGCAAGTTAAATGTAATGACATAAGTGAGAAGAGAGAGAGGAAAGAATTTAGTAGGAAAATTTAGAATAGAATTTATTCAGACTCTTATGATGTTGTTCTCTAGTCTTTTGACAGTTGCTCTTAAGGCTAAAAAGAATGCAACACTTTTTCCTATGTTGAATTCACAATTTAGTTTTTTTACTAGACACTGGCGGTTCAACTACAGAGAAAAACGGAATTAATATTATGGGCTATATCTGAGTATAGAGTTAGAGGGAAGAAATAATCATGTTCATAAAGAAGGAAAAGTTTTCACAACACTCGTGATTGATTTACAAACTCTTCACCTACTATTTGTAAACTTGGATTTTTGTTCATACAAACAAGATGTCGAGATTGAGTCTATATCCTCTTTTCTAATATAAGCTACATCCTTTTATTACTACAACAACTTGTCCAAATAACTCGTTCTCTTCTCAAATTATGTTCCCATTTAACTTTAGTGTGTTGCTCTACATATTAACACATGTGTATGCAACTCACTTTTGTATAATTTCATGTTGCTCTTTTTTTTGCTTAAATACATTTATGATCTTTAGCTCGTTTTTCCAGAAGAGCTTTTTTCCTGGTAGCTCTTCTTTGCATTGTAGTAATTAGAGTAAAGTTTGCTACTGGTAATTGATACTTTAGAAAAAATCTGTTGACTCGTGAAATTGTTAGTATTATTTTCTAAGTGTATGCATATGCCAGTCATCAGAATTTGATTTTTGCTTTTTAAACAACATTATTACTGGCGAGGAGAGTCTCAGGTTTTTTTTTAACCAGAGATTTCAATAGTAAGAAAAGTCTCAAGATTGAAAATATAGATTCAGATTCTGGTAATTAGTTCCAGCTTAACATCTCTACCTAACTCTGCAATTTTGATGAGGATTTTATTAGTTGAGAAACCTGGACTAGGGCTTCTTGCTTAGCTCAATGCACTGAGGCATTCCTCACGGTTTCTCAACTAATAAAATCCTCATCAAAATTCCAGAGTTAGGTAGAAATGTATGCTGGAACTAATTCCAGAATCTGACGCTATATTTTGAATCTTGAGACTTTTCTTACTATTGAAATGATCTCAAGTTAAAAAAAACGTGAGCCTTTCCTCACAGATATTTGTTTACCCCTTTAAGCTCAATGAATATCCTGTTTCTCTTGACACGTGCGCCTAATTATGCACAACGGTAGGCTAAATAGCTGACTAATTGGCCAAGTCTACATTTCTTCATGACTATTGAAATTTTATATTGTAACATTAAGTCAGCACATATTCTATATAATATATATATTACGCATTAGTCTCAAGTCAAAGATCTGTCATATGAATTTTTTTCTCAAGCCCTTTTTAGCTTCAAGGATATCATATCATAACTTACATTGCTACATTTACTATTTAGATTTTAAAACGAAGACAACATTCAAAGTGTTAGCCTAGGTCCGAAAAAGTGTATAAGCTGCCGAGTGTAAATGTCTGTTGAGCCCTAGGTGGTCAAAATGAGAGTAGACAGTTTCCTAATTTTTAGTGAGCAGCAGTAGCTCTAAAGTGAAATTTGAGACTCTCTACATTTTCTCCCCTTATGCATATCTTACGTATGTTGAGCCGTTTTCTTCTTTGCTACTGTATCAGATTTATGATAAACAAGAATTGCCTTTTACTTAAAATCCTTTTTTTCTGGTATTTATGAGTTTTTTCTTGTAACGCTTCAAATGTGTAATTTGAGCTGGAGTCAAAGTAAAAAAGTAGCACTAAAAGAGATTGGGCATTGACATAATGCAGAAGAAACTTTGGCAGTTACATGAAATGTGAGTTGAGCTGGAAATAATACGGGTACTTTTATACTTGAGTAACACTTGCCTCCGTCTGAAGGCACAAGGACTGATATCTACTTCTTGTCTTGTGTGTTTTAACAATAAACAGATTTGTGGACTAAACCATAATAATCCTTTTTGAAGAACTAACCTACACTAAATAAACAATGTGGTAAAAGAAACTGAGAGTTTAAATGTAAAACGACATTTAACTTTTATGCGTGTGCAAATAGAGACAACTTTTACTATAGTAGACTCGACTTGTTTTAATGTTGTAAATAAATCATTGTTGATACTCTGAGCTATGCAAGTTTACATAAATATTTTGAGTGGCAAATGACTAGAGTTCTCTCCATATAAATGTCCTCTAAAGCTAATTCCCTTTGAGAAAAATTGACAAGGAACAAACATCAAAATTACAAATCAACACCATACACACTTCTGTTTATTGTGTAGCACACATTTGACTACAGAGAAAAAAACAACAACGTATTGATGGTATATTATGAAAACATCACGTTTCAACATTGTCCTCATTGTCAACAACTGTTATAGGCTCCTGAGGAATGGCCCAAAGTAAAATTTCTTAAGAGCCAAAATATTATATATCTATTGCTTAAGGAAATGTCATTTGAAATGGTGGAAAAAGTTAATACTAAGTCATTCCTGTATTAGATGAGACCAATTGAATTGAAAGGAACTTTTTGCATAAGAGGAAGTTACATATAATATATTTTTTAAGTTATAGTTAGTTTGCTCATTGCCAAAAGAAATCACATTACACAATGACATAAGACTTGTTGACAAAACTCAAGTTGCTACATTTTCAATGTAATGTTTCTCTTGAGAAGAAAAAATAATATGACTCCACTAACTGCTGTAAATGAGAGTTTGAGTCACTACTAGTGAAATGGTATAGAGGCACATGATGACAATATTCATTGGTTGGTGGCGAGCATATTTAGCCATTAGTAGAAAAGTTATTTTGGTCGTCAAATAAATAGCATTGTTGAGTAAATAGGAAAGGAGAAAAAGAAATGTTGGCTATTAGCAATTCAACCAAAGAAACAGCAACAGCCAAGCAGGGTTGATGATATATGGAACATGGGAAAAGTGTAATATATAAAAGTAATTTGGTTCAAGACGTACGCTCTTTGGTTTGTAAGGAAGTACTCTCAACTTGCAAATGATTTCTGAGGCAAGATCATATTAAAATTTTTTTATGAGATTTAGGAGCCAAAATGGTAAGAAAAAGTTCGTCAGACCTAAAATCACATTGAAATATCCATTGAAATTGGATCTTTATAACTTTTGGAACACTAAAAGTTCGAAAGTAGTTCAAAATTGGAGATGCAGTTTGAAATTTATGTTCTAAAGCGAGTCTTAAAAACTACCGAAAATTCTAAATGAATAAAATTGCAGCTTAAGAAGTTATATAGTACTCAAGTTGAAAGTATTTCCTTGGCAAAGAGTGTGAGAGTACAATATGTGAAAGTGAAGATGTTAAGAAAAAGGAAAGAGAAGTGTAAGAAGCATATAGTATATCAGATCACTGAAAAATTCGTAAGTGGGGACTCATGTCATCCACCAAAACCATGATGGACAACCAACAGCTGGAAAAAAGAGAAGACGAAAAAGAAAAGCATTAAATTCGCTGGTTCGCAGGTGGATTACGAGCAACGTTGCTGTAATTCATGGAAGCTCACTCTTGACTCTTCCAGAGAATCTAAAGTTTAGATTCTAAACTTCACTTATAAGTAACACATCTTTACATTAAATGTCTACCCTCACTACATTCTTATGACAAACTTTACTTAAGATACTTTTCTATGCGTATGTCAAAATGATAATATATACTTTGATACTTTTATAAAACATAAGAAAACAAATGACAGATTTTTGAACTTTTCAAATTAAATTCATTTTCAATGTAAATGCTATACATATAATAATAATAAACAGCAATAAGCTGACTCTGACGTAGTAAACATTAGTAGAATCTATTTCACACGAATATTAGTACAAACAACATTTCTACAAGACAAAATATCACGTAGTAATAGTCATCATTACAAAAACAATTGTTAGTAAATCAGCCATAGCATTAAACAGGAATGTCATATTCTTTACATTGAATCATTAAATCTGTGATTTAAAGTAGTTCTTAGAATTAATCGACTGAGTATAGCATTCTATAGTGGAGCTCATGGCCTATTGGCCCAAAACTGTAGACTCCGTTTATCTTGGCCATTTAAAATTCTGAGCCAAGTGACATTTTCTAGAGAAATTTCACTCTGGACCATTCCTACATTTACGTGTACTACACTAATTAGTCGATAATACATAAGACTATAAAAACATTCCAGTGAATCAGGTAAGTATCTGTTTTTTCTAGATGACATCTACTCTCATTTCTTGTTGCCTTGATACAAAATCCTATATATGATGTCATGTTCATAATATAGTGAGTGGGCCAAAGAGGAATGACTTTGTAAACACCGTAAAAACTTAAAATGCTCTTTCCCTTATAGTCTTTCAAGGTATCCAATGACAAAACAAAAATTTGAGACTTTTGTTAATGCGTTTTCCCTTCCACTATAAAATCTCATGAAGTATCCTGAAGCTAGGCAACGCGAAGAAGTCACTTTTTTGAGGAAAGGAAAAAGTGTAGAAAAGAAATACAAAACTGAGAGCAAAAGTCCAATTTAATTCAAAGTTGTATATATAAGTATATCTAGTAAGTAAGTAGTAAGGTAGAGTTTTCAACAGTACGTTTTTGAGCTCATATTTCATTTGTAGACTAATGGAGCATTAGTTTGTAGAGAAAGAAGTGAACTTTTGGACGTCGTAAATTATCTGATGCTTAGTGCTAAATTAGGGATGTGAATTTTCCGTCATGGTTCCCTGCCAAAAATTCCTTCATTTTTTATACTTAGTGTCTTCTTCTTCTTTCGTCGTTTTACACACACATGTGAGAGAGAAGTTAGCTTTAAGAAGACAACTATAGAGAGAAATGTAGAGTATAAAATGAGTAACACACATTTCACATTTCTATTCTTAATGTACTATATGACCATGTCGTCACTTTAAGGCAAATTAGTCTCACCATTTTCTATCATAATTTAATATACTTTTTCTGATAGTGGGATTGCATATAATTGTAATTTAGGTAATCGTAGATAATTGACATTGGAAATTATGTATATGAATTTGCTTATAGTTGTTTAGTCTAATTTGTGGAAGGTTGAGGAAAAGGAGACTACGACATGAATCAACCACTGAGAGACTTATGCAACATTTACATGGTTGAAGAATTATTGTCAATGTGTCGTCGAGGTTGTTGCAACTCCTCGTATTTTAACCAACACACATCTTCTTCTTGGGCTATTATGTAAAAAAGATTTTTACTCTTCACTCTTCTCTATACCTAACATTGGATTGGAAACATATAGACTAGACTATTTTGTACATCTTCAGTTGACTCTGCAGGAAGGCTTCTTTTTATTTTTCATCATTTACACTTTAACTCAATAATGGAAACTTAAGCTTAAGACTTAATTGTAGCAACACTCTTCTCTCTTGTGGACCACTTTTCAACTTGTCAATATTATATTTTGTGAGCCGTAGTTGACATTATAAGATTGTAAGCTACAGTGGCTGACTTTTGATGATAGAAATTTCATATAGCCAATCCTGTAATTCCAAAAGATTTTTCTCTATTCTTGTATTCATGTAGTGTTTTATGCTCTGTTTCCTAAATGCTTTTTTGCTCCATTGCCTTCCGTTTTAGAGGAGCCAGAGCATTATGTCGACAGTGACAAAATACTTTACGATTACTAAATACCCGTTGAAATATGCCAAATGAGACACTCTTGTCAACTCGTTTAACTTTTAGGCTTAAGCTATCTTCTATATTTCATGAGGAAAGTTTCTTCAAAGAGTATCTCGTCAATCTTCATTTCTTCCTTTACATAGCAAACCATCTTTTATTTTCCTTGACTAATTGCTTGTCACCATTTTTACTCATTTATTTTAGTATATGCAATTTTGTTGAAGACTTAGTTGCTAGAAATCTATATAAGAAAATGATTTTAGTAAAGATTTTTTATAGCCATTGGGTTGGAATTTTTTATATTGAATTTATATACTAAAATGAAATTGTGCCTGTGTGTATTTTATTGCTGAGTTGAGAAGGGAAAAAATGCTTAGGATTTTGTTTCTTTTTCTTTTCACCACTTACAATTAGACATGTTGACAAAGATAGATTCTAGCTACATCAACTAATTACATGTAGTTTAGTAGAACGAGCATTAGGTTGTTGTTGAAACGCACATTTTACATACTCACTGGGAAAAGAATGTCATGTCGGAAATTGCTTTGAAGAGTGACACAGTGTCTATTTTCTCTTCTTGGCTTTACACTGTCACACTCATTTGTTCCAACTTTCAAAAGTGTTATTTCCCAACTTTTTTGTCAACTATAATATCTCAGTATTTCACATAATTGTTGCAGAAAGAAATATTATATCTATGATGCTTTGCTTAATTATCGACTATGATTTTAGTAAAATCATTTTACGTTGAACTCTGATTTTTTTATCATGTAATTAAAAATCACAGGATAGACTCATTTCTAGGAATTACTCTATCCGTTGCAAGTGCGTATTATTCTGATGAATGTTTACAACTGACTATCTCGTATTTAAGCATTCTTTGAATTTTGCAGTATTAAATGTAAATTACACATAAACATCCAACCAGGTTGACTAAACTTTTTTCACAGATAACAAAATTGACGTAAGACACTGGCGTTTATTTACATTACAATGAATCCTCTTATCTATGATTTAATTGGCAATAGTAACAGGTAGCTGAGGCAATTCAATAAAATTGTATCAGTAACAATTTAATATAAATTTCTCATTAAATCTCTGCAATTGATTTAGTGTGAAGACTCTTGTGTAGTGAGAAGGTGCATTTTTTTTACAAATTCATCAATAAACATAATAACATCGTTCTCTCAGTTAAAAAAGTAATTACAGACTTTACAAAAACATAGCCTTAATTAAATCAGGACTATGAAAAAGATTTAAAATTTTAGATTAAGTTTTATTTCTCGAGTGAAAATGATTGAATTAACTAAACTGGCTTATCTCATTAGATTTTTTGCTTAGTGTCACATCAAGTATTTACATTATGACTTGCAATAATAACTATACTAAACTACTTACTAATACCAATTAATCACATTATATTATATACTGACTGAATTAAGAATATTTTAATGTATTATAGTTTGCATATCGTTAGTCTTTTAAAGTTATGTATTATTTTTTAAATCATAAAACTCATGAAAAAAGTTTAGAGTGTGAAAATGCAGGGAAGAGGAACGCCGTGTGATTTTTTCTTGAGGAGATTCTCGTGTAGAAGAATATATAAAGTTTTGAACTTGTTGAGCTTATAGCTAAGGCGGTTGTCTGCTGTTGAATTGAAAATCTCACTCTCACTTTTTTGACACTTGTCAATTCTCTTATTCACTATACAAGTTTTGTAAAGCACTAGAGAAACACAATTGACTGTGAAATTGTGAAAGTGTCAGAGAGTAAAGACAGCAGTGATACACTTTTATAAACATAATTTAATAAGTTACACATCACAGTTAATTTTGAAAAAGAATAAAAAAACCCAACAATATTTCACTTTCACTTTTCTATTTTTGTCATCATCTTCAATTCAATAACTTGCAAGGATTTTAATAAGTGTTCATTTCCAACTTGTGTGATTTATTTAGTTTAATAAAAAAAATAATAATTGTGAAAAGAGTATTGTTGCAATAGTATAACAATAAAGCCGCACATTCAGCATTTATTATAATAAAATAAATTGTTGCTGTCATCGATAGTAGACAGCTGGAACTCTGGTAAGCATTGAATATAATTGCAAATTGACAAGTGAAGGTCAAGGTCTTTTGCAATTTAACAATAGTGACATTCACACAGGTGTTGAGTTGAGTTGAATTGTGTGGATATCATTGAAATATTATTTATTTAGTGATTTAGTTTATAGTTGGATTTTGAATAATTAATTTGTATTTTATTTTTGTGTTTTTTTTGGAAATATAGAAAGATCATCATCATGACGGCAACGAAGGAAAGAGCTCCAAAACATTTATTTATCTCATCTGTTGCATTGCTAGTGGACTTGATAGCATTTACAGTGATTCTTCCATTATTTCCATCAATTTTACAACATTATAAAGATACTGATAAAAGTGGAACGTACAAACAATTTGCAGAATTTGTTAAAGTCATTGGTTACATTAGTGGAGCACCAGCTGCTACTTCGGAACTTGTATTAGCTGGAGGAATTTTAGGCTCATTATTTTGTTTCTTTCAATTTCTCTCTGCTCCAATTCTTGGTGCTTTTTCTGATGTCCGGGGTAGAAAACCTGCTCTAATTATTTGCATGGTAATTAATTAAATTATTAAAATTATGGTGGTGTTATGCTATGATTTTATATTTATGTTTTTAATTTTACAGACTGGAGTAATTCTTTCTCATGTCCTGTGGCTGTTTTCATACTCATTTCCATTATTTATCCTATCAAGAGTTATTGGTGGACTATCAAGAGCAAATGTTTCATTATCAAATACAATTGCTGCTGATGATTGTTCTGACAAGCAACGCCCAATGGGAATGGCACTAATTGGAATAGCATTTTCAATTGGATTTACAGTTGGTCCAGGAATTGGGGCTTATTTTGCAAGATCTGGAGATTACTCAACACCTGCATTGATTTGTGTTATTTTGTCATCACTGTCTCTACTAATTATTATCTTTGGTCTTAATGAAACATTAGAAAGTGTAAGAAACACAATAATTCTATTAATATTTAATAAATGACTATAATTTGTTTATTTTTCTTTTTACAGAAACATCGTGCCAAAAAATTTGATATTGTTAGAGTCAGTGCATTTTTAAATCCCAAGTCACTTCTTAGTTTCCAACCTGTGACAAATCCTAGTAAATTGATTCCAATTGGATTGGCTTACTTTATGTACATCTTTATTTACAGTGGATTGGAATTTACATTAACTTTTTTGACACAATCTAAATTTCAGTAAGTAGTATTCAACTGTTAAAGAAATTGTAATTTCATCAAATATATAAAAAATATAACTTTTTTATTTATTTATTTAGCTACACACCTGTTGAGCAAGGAAAAATGTTCACATGCCTTGGACTTGGAATGGCATTTATTCAAGGAACATTGACTCGACGTCTTACTCCAGAGACCGAGTACAGTGCATCACTAATTGCCATCTTAATTATGATTCCTGCCTTTTTCATTTTGGGATTTGCAAGAGATGCCTCTGAACTAACATTTGGTCTAGCCTGTTATTCAATTGGATCGGCTGTCGTTGGACCAACATTAACTTCATTGATTGCCTCAAGAGTTACATTACAAAATGAAAAAGGATTAGCTGTTGGCCTATTTAGATCTATTGGAGCTATGGCTCGTGCATTGGGACCATTGACAGCAGCAACACTTTTTTGGCGTTATGGTTCTCAAGTAGCTTATGCAACGGGTGCTGTTGCTTTTCTTATTCCTTTATTTATTTTAGTTCGTGCAAGACCTCTCATCGAAGCTAACAAAAAGGATCAATAATAATATTTCATCATCATCAATCATTTTCTTATATATATATTGGTGGTCTTTTCATGGTCTCATAAAATATATACAGAAAAAAAAGAAATATTGTTGTTATTATAGTCTTTCCTTTCAGAATCCATTTAATAATTTAATTTAATACAGTATTGTTGTTGTTAATTCAAATGTAATAATGTGCAAATAAGTGCCTTTTGCAAAACCGCCCTTTATATAAAAAAGTATTTACATTAGCAATATAATATTAATGTTGTTATTTGTTATTAATTACTGTTGTTAGATTATATTTTGTAATGCTTTGAAATTTAAGAAAAAAAATATCGAAATATCTACTATATAGTTGTTATGCACGCGTGCAATATAATAATAATATATTGATCTGATTTAATTTAAGAATTTAATATTTAACTATCAATGAAATCAACGAATTGTCAACCTGTTTGTAATTATACTTTAAACCTTGTTCACAAAAATAGTTACAAAAAAACCAATTATTGTAGTGTCGCTTTAGTACTAAAATATGAAATAATCATTTTCACCAACAGTCTGAAATGTGAAATATCTAATTTTAGTCGTCCAGTTCAGTAGAATATATATTCTATTTAAAAATAATGAATTTTTGTATAATCAAGTGCAATTCTGCCTAAAACACATCATCAGCGACAAGAGACCTGATTATAACTAAACAGTGCATTCCATTTATATCGACTAATAAACGAAACACTTAATATATTGGTAAATATATGATGTCAATATAGATTAAAAAATATATTAGATTATATATTATAAAATGTCACATCAATTATAAAAAAAGTTTAATGTATAGCTTTTATTATTATTTAGTGAAAAAAAAGATTCTACATTTTGTAACTTGTATACTTGCTCCAACATTCCAAGTGCTAACTTTGTTACGGACTAATGAATATGTTGTGTTCAGTATAATAGTATATATATAAGAAATTAAATATGATTTTGACACAAAAAAAAACTTTTTAGTTAGTTTCTTCATTATCCACATCAGCTATAAATGCAGTGGCATTGTTAGACAAGTCTATATCATAAAAAGTTGATTCTTCTGTTGTTGTAGTCGTTTCAATAGTTACATTTTTGGTTAGAGGAGCTTCACAAATGTAATGTAGTTCACGGATACAGTTTTCATTTTGCCAACGATATCTACAACAGACGTAGAGAATAAATTAATTGGTTAATCTCAATAATGGAACTTTTAAATACCTATTACGAGGATCCATATACAAACACATCCATTGATCAGATTCTTCAATATTGGAAACAGAAGTAGAAGCAAAACCACGTTGATACTCAATCTCATTTCCTTGAGCAGCCCAAACCCATTTACCTCCTACTAACTGCAATTTAAAAAAAGAAACTTAATGAAATGACTTTAAGATTTTAGATTATTTATTATATACCATTCCTCCAACCCAACGTCCTAATTGAGCAAATTCAGGTCGTTGTAAATAGTTTCTTAGTGTAGTATCTTCATGTTGAGTGCCCAAAACAACAAGTTGAGAACTCTTGTCACGACATCGAAAATGAGCTTCTTGCCAACTGGCTATTTCAGTACTCAGAAAATAACAACTGTTTCCAAGTCGTTATGAATCCTTTGATTGTACATTTGTATCTGGCTGTAAAATTAAAATATTTCCATTTGAGCCAACTTTTATTAATTAAAGATATGACAAGAAATCTTTTCCTGTTGTTTTAGAATCAGGAAGTTCATGTTTTCTTTACGGGATTATTATAATAGTGAAAAATATTAAAGCGTAATTATAATATTTATTAGAGAGTTTTGCTATACGTCGTTCAAAAATGCTGAGATTGCTACAGCCGACAAACATTGTATGATTTCAGTTACAGTATCATTTAAATTCTGAAGCTTTTTTCAGTTCAATTCACAAATATTACATAATATTTACTATATATTAAATCTTGAATATGAATTTACTATTTAAGTGGCAAGACACTACGGAAACTTCCTTTAAGAAACTAATCAAAATAGCATTTTTGATGGAATGAGTGAGTAAATATGATATAGTTGTAGTAGTATCAATCTATATTTTTATCATGTAAATAAAGTAATAAAATGTTCTTGATGAATGAAGGCTTTTTACAACTAGTTATTTTTCAATGATCTATTCTTGTTGCAAAATATTAGTTGACTTGACAAGAGAACTTCTAATGCAACTCTTTTAGTTACAAAGATTTTATACTTGTAAAATTCTTAATGACTCTTCAGTACTATTGATTGTGTACTAAGCTCATGAAAAAGATTCATCAATAAATATGACTTTTAATTTAAGCAAATTCAGAAAATAATATTTAGAATGCATGTATAGAAATTCTCATGTTATTCATAGATTACTTCTACATCTAAATAGTAATTAGCTAAAAAGCTTCTTTCCTTACAACTAATTTATCTATTTAATTCTTTAATTAGCTGCATAAAAGTGAAAAATCCAATAAAAAGAGAATTTCAATTTGGTGAGTACATTTGGACGCCACGTAAAGATACTCAGAACACTGCACACGACAAAAATTCTATGATTTCAGTTAATGATCTAATTATCGTTACGTGCTTTAATATGTAAACAATGACATTAGAAAAATTGTCAACTCTCAGTTGTATTAAATAATTACCTGAAGAGCTCTCAGCCAACTCACAAATTAAACACAATACAAATATAATCAATTTAATTTTTGTACTATTAATAAATCCAGAAATTCTCATGTTGACTCTTATACAATTTTCTAGATCTCTTGAAGTATTTCTAAAACACAAATCACAACTGCTCTGTCATCTTTCAATAGTCATCTTTAATATATTAAATCTAAATATTATTGACAGCATAGCATTGCATTTGTTACACATGTTATTACATTCACACTTATATTCTATGAAAACTTAATGGGTGTGTCTTATTAGTCTTATATTTATTTGTCTAGTGCTTCTTCTTATTTACAAGAGCACATTTCATTTCATTACATAACAACTGCAAATGTTTGATAAAAACAAGTGAGTAAAGTTGAACGTTCTAAAACTTTTGAACTGGACATTTCCATTCAATCTATCGTTTTTGTATTCTAATCATCAAAGTCCAGACATCAACTTTTTTTAATGCCTAGGTCAAATGTCATTATATCTATCTATGAGACAAATAAATGAAAACATTTTATGATAATTCCGTCTACGGGTCATTATTATTAATGTCTAAATAACATGATCAACAGAAATAAACATAGATTAATAAAATTACAGTTACAAATTCATTTTTATTTTCCACTTTTTTTTAAACTTGCTACATTACACATTAGCTCACTCAACTGATTTATTTATATATATAACATTCATGTAACAAACTACTAATGAAGAAGTGAATGACCTCACTATTAGTTTTCTTTACATGATGACAAACGACGTTTACACACACAATATATTATTATTAACAATTTTGTAAATTAAATAATTTTTTTTTCATCCCTTACTTAACTTTATATCTTCCGTAATAATATAATATGTAGTATTTTTTTCTCTAAACATTAAATATTTTCATTTTAAATGACAGGAGACAGTGAAAGCTACAAAAGTGTAATTTTTTGGTTGAATCTGTAATAATAGGATTTTTTTTCTCAATATAAGAAGAAGAAAGAGATGTTTTATTTGTTGATGATGATGATTTTAAGTTTTTTTTTATTTGTAAGGAGGAGCAGCAGAGCGAGAATAAGCATTGCTACCAGGTTGGCCACCAGTTGGTGGAGGTGGTGGCGCACCATAAGGCTGTTGTGGTGGTCCAACATTTGGATTGTAAGCAGACGCATCTTGCTGCCCACCTGGACCTGTTGGTTGTTGTTGTTGTCCCGGAGGAGCATACATTCCACCAACAGAAACTTGACCACTAGTTCCTCCTGCACCTCTTCCAATTCCTCCTCCACTAGAGTAAGGCGTATAAGCTTGTGGCATACCAGAGTAAGCTTGTTGTTGATCACGTGGTGGGCCAACAGATGAAGCTACACTTTGTGGCGGAGGTGGTGGACGTTGTTGACCATATGAAGCAGTAGTTGTTGAGTAGGCTCCTGTTGGTGGCGGTGCACTTGTATACTGAGTTCCTGGTGGATATTGATAACCAGTTGGTGGTGGTGGATAAGAACCTCCAGGATAGTAGCCACCAATTTGTTGTTGTTGTTGAGGCACACTTGATTGAGATGTTGGTTGTTGCTGTTGTCCAAACATTTGTTGTTGTTGTGCCGGAGGAATTTGTGGTTGAGTTGCTGGTCCAATTCCAGAACTTACTGGTTGTTGAGTTCCTGGAGGATATGAGCCACCACCAGCACCAATTGAGTCAGTTCCCATTCCAAGTGGCTATAATAAAAGGAGAAGAAGAAAAAATATTTTAGTAGTAGTTTAAAATATATATAATATAAAAAATAACAGAAAAAAGAGATTTTAAAGACACTAAAGAAAACTAAAATATTTATCTCTTGAGTGTACCTCATTATTTTTTTCATGCACTAAAATGCAAATGCCTCAAACTTTGTCCAGAAACAAAAATGGAATGGAAGAAGGAAACGAAGACGAAATAATAAACAACCAAAAACAATAAAGCAACTTCATCTTCTCCTCTCTAAAACTTTTACTAATTGGAATTATTATTTTGTGATGATGATGATGATAATAATGATTCAGAAGAGTCTCAACTTGGTTGAGATTGGAAACTAGAGCTAGGCTCTGAGAGTGACACATAGTTATTATCTAATAAAAAGTCAAATGCAAAAAATTGGGCAAACACAAATAAAATACTGAGAGCTATAATATAAAGGCAAAATCCTAACATTTTTACTAATAAAGATTTCTACTCTGAGCTCTAATAATATATTCACAAGGTACAAACTTCTCGCAACTCATTCATAAACTAAAAATATCTAAGTGGGCCAACACCTGAATCATACATTTGTGAGCAAAAAAATAATAAAATCAACAGTTGTTCACAATGCCACAATTGCTTATCTAATCTCTTCTTCCTTGTTGACTTTTCACCGTCATTACATTTTTGCTATGATCATCACGACAAATATTTGCATTTTGCTAAATATAGGTCTTGAGGCGAGAACGTGATATATGTGTATAAAAAACCAATGAATGCTTTAAACGTGTGTGTAACTAACAATAATATTATCTAATCTAACTAATAATAAATATCAATATGGGAAGAGTATTTAGTAGCTCATAAATATAAAAAACTAACTACTTTATATGAATTTTTTTGAAATAGTTGCCACTACTATATTAAAGATAGTTATGACAATGTCACATTGTAAAATGACTTAACAACTTGTTTAACATTGATATAAAAAGCGAAAAAAAGGATTAGTTATTATAAAAAGTTTGTCGGCCTGCTGCTGCGTCAAGGAGATTAAATGAATAAATAATAATCTTTATACTTATATAGTGATTGATCTCACTGGCTTATAAAAAGAGCAAAGAAAAAAATCCAAAGGTTAATAATAATAGTAAAGATCAAATTCTACTTTTTTTAAAAGAAAAATAAAATGATATTCATTTTTGTGTTAGTTTTTTTGTAAAGAAATTCTTATTAATTGAAAAGAAATATGAATATATGATGATGAATTTTTTTTTCATTTGTTGTTGTTCAATTAATAACCTGTGCCACTCGACTAGACGTAGGAGGAGCTGAGCCAATTTGTAGATCATGTTGTTGTTTGTTTGATGCAGGTGACGCAGTCGATGATCGTTGTGACTGTTGAGGTTGCAATGGATCAAATTCTTTGACATTTGCATTAAGTGTGGACGCATTGACAGAGACCATTGTCAATGGACTTGCATTAGATCTATCTACCTTTAATGTCCTTGGTTCTCCTTTAGTTTCCTTGTCAGCAGAACTTCCACTGGAGCTACTAGCTACGCCTGAGTCATTTGAATGAACTCCATGATCTCCTTCAATAACATCCAATAAAAAGTTGACTTTGTCCCGAATGTCTCGTAACTCCTTTCGAACATCTTTCAAATTCAATTCTTTCAAACAAACCATCTTCTTCTCTTCAGTGTCCTTCTCTTTCTCCTTAATGATAATTTTCAATTTTAAAACTCGACAACATTGTATTGCAAATGATAAATCAGCAGAATCAGTAATAGAGATCATGTCTCCATCTAATATTATAAAATAAACAAAAATAATAAATCATTAATTGTATTAAGAAATGAATATCTTTTTAATATGACAGCGTACCTTCATCTTTATATTTCATAATAATATCATCATCAGCATTTAATTTTCCACGGAAGACACGTTGCATCATGAGAACCAACTCATCATAGGTTATGTCTTCGTTGTGTATTGGCACTCGCCGTATGTCATCATCATTCAATTGAGCCTATAAACAATAATTACAAAATTACAATTAGCCATCATCATCATCATGAAATAAATATATATTTATTTATTTAAAAAAACTTTACCTTGAGAATTAATTTCCCAGTAAGATCCAATAAACCATTTGTAGTAGACATTGTCAATTGGATTTGTTGCAGTAGTATTAGTAGCCGCTGAAACTGTATTCTGTTCTGTTTGAGTTGTAATTGTACTGTTACTATTATTGTGGTTGACAATGTCGTTGGAGCTCATGTCCTATGTCACCTCAACTCAAACTCACTTGTTGACAACAAGTTGTTGGCTCAAGAACAAATCTCGTGAACCTGTCACACAACATAAAATGGAAACAGATTATTAATTTTTCTATTTTTTAAATGATGATGATTATGATTTATAATTAAACTAATCAAATGGCACAATGAAAAATAGAAATAAAATGAATGTTCTAACATAAAACAAAAGTGACAATGGTCATGATAAAGAAATGATGGACGACATATTGTGGTCGTGACTTGTAAGAAATATTTGTGATTTTGATTTACCGTATAAGAAAACCGGAGAAATTCTGGAATCAGAAACTGATACGGCAAACAGATGATAAAAGAATAGTTGTTGACAATAAGAAATTAATTAGTTTTAATTAGTTTTTTTGAGCTAGAAAAAGTGCAACAAGTTCGCTCGTTTTTCTGATGATGACACGACAAACTTTTACAACACAAAACTGTCAGCAGACTTTGATTGGATCAATTGGATGTATAAAATGTAATGTTGATTTGAACTTGCAGTACAAAAGTAGAAAAATGAATCTCACAAGTTTGGATGCCGCACATTATAGAAAAGACTGTGAGTCAGAATTTCAATCACGTTATATGCAGTTCACAATAAATAACAAGATTCTTGTTACAAGAATGTCATTTTTCATAATTAGATTTCCTATTCATATTTCAATTTTATGAAGGTTATGAAATGAGTGTATTATAGTTTTTTTACACATTGAAAATTACATGATTCTTATGAATACGGTTGAATTTGTATCATGCAAAAAGACAAAAATAGTTAGTTTATTAAAATAGATTTTTCTTGTTAAAAATAAGTTAGCGATTATGATATTGAATCAATTATTTTGGAAATAGCATTTTACTAGTAAAAATTACTTGAGACAAATGATATGATTTTGCAGTAGCTTAGATTAGATTAGATTGCAGTAGGTTAGATTTCTAATGTGTAAATAGCTGTCCTGTCATTTTTAATTAATATTCCATATGTAATAAATTAACTTAAAATCAAAATATGAAAACAAAAAATTTATTAGTTTGAAGGTTTTGTCAGAACAAAGTATTACGACATGTTACATACAAAAGAGTGTCAGTAGAATTTCACTTTGACTTTTCTATTGAATTATTTAACCTCAAGAGCTTTGAGACTTAAGGCAATTCATAAATTTAAAAAATCAAACAGCATATGAAATTCATATTATGAAAAATTACTATTATGCCAAAATTAAAAAACACAGAATCTATCATATTCTGATTGTATGAAAACCTCTAGAATTCACATTTATTTAGATTTGACATAAAAGGTGAGTACAAGTTCACAGATTAAAAGTATTTGTGTATGCACTGCCTTCTTAAGTAATTAATTAATTAAATAGATACTGACGAGTCTATTGTTACAGATATGAATGCAACAATAATATGACGCTTTTAGTAATCAACCGTTACAATAAAATCTTTCTATATGAAAACCCTAAAGTATCAGATTTTCGTCCAATTCTTTAAAAAATTGCTCAGTTTTCTCAAACTGAAACTATATGAAATTCCTTTTATTTTTGCTTGCTATAATATATTGCTATTGCTACATAACTCGAAACGCAATAATTGTGTTATTGTACTTAAATACTTTTATAATATATGTGAAATAAGCAATTTAGTAAGCAGCAACTAATATGTATTTGGTTAGCTCAAGTAATTAAAGACAGAAGGAATTACTATGCAAAAATGTGCTCGTGTAACACGAGTCATGTATTAGCAAACCAATTTTGTTCAAAGGGATTTAAGTAACAAGTAAGTATGAAGTACTCTGTGGTTTTTAATCACTAATTAAGTATCTTAATTCTAATAGCAATCAATTCACTATTTAATAAGTTAACAAACACTGTTGCAGTGATTAGAAAAGTGAAGTAAATTGAGTTAGGTTCGACGCCACATGCAAAAGCTAAAAAGACTGCACACGACAAAAACCATGATCAGTTATGCTGTCACAACTAGCCCTTTCTATTATATAAAGAAATAAGAAACTCCAATCTAAAAGTTATATAAAAATTAGAATTTCTAGAACTAGAATTTCTTAATTAACAACTAACAGCTCATTCTCATATTTAATATACACCATTAATATAATAATAAACAGAGAAAATGCTCCACAGACGTTTTCTCGTTATAGAATATGATTAGTACTAAAAAAACTGTTTTCATCGTTACAAACTATTTGATAAGAAGTTAAGATGACATAATAAAACAGTGTAAAATTTCCCTTTATCGTTACTGCACATTGAACCCTGTCTTTATCTCAAGAACTCTGACTCAAGAAATTAAACACAACTCAAATAGACTCACTTGTCAGTTACTTTGTACTAATAATATATCCAAAAAATCTTATACGACAATTCTCATATAATTAAAACCCACACTAATCAAATACTCTGTCATCCTACAATAAACATGAGACAACTATTTTTATTTCTATTGTAGAAATTCTTCTATAGCATTTTACTCCTGTAGCAATCTCACTTTGTATTCTAATTGAGATTCACGCAATATATATTTTTATCACATGAAAAATAATAAAATGGTCTTAATGAATAAAGTATTTACCTACGACTACTTATTTTCAGTTGTCTCTACTCATTGAAAATTATTGATTGACTTGATATAAGAAATTCTAATGCTACTGCTTCTCAAATTATAAAAATATGCACTTTGTGACTCTTCAAAGCATAACAGAAATTCTGTTACAGAATACATGTTGCTCATAGTTCACTTCTACATCTATAGTTAATCAGCTAAAAATTCAAAAGTTTCT